>WMED01002658.1:0-20743 GCA_019650415.1 Pipa parva
ACTGTGTTAGCCATAGATATAAACAGAGACAATTAGAGTATAGGTGATACCTTTTATTAGCTAATGGAATAGATGGTAAATGTCTTTCCAGACTACTTAGGTCTCTTCTTCAGGCATGGAAAGCTTGCATTTACTATCTATTCCTTTAGCCAATGAAAGGTATCACCTATATGTTACTTGTCTCTGTTCATTTTAATTAATGTCTGACATTTCTTAACTTCCTTAGAGCAACAAACACATAAAAAAATGTTAAAAATAACTTTTCTGTTTAGTTTCAGGTCATTTTGCCCCATTTTATAATTTCCTTCTTAAAAGTAACACCAGTAAAAAGAAAAAAATCCACTTTGCTTTGAAATGACAGTTATTTCTACAGGGCCCTTATAAAAAATGCAATTCGTGTTCCATATTATTTTGAGTTTGCTTTAATTCCTTGTGGTTTACAACTCAAAGCATTCAACTTTTACAAGTAATGCAAGGAAATAACGGACATGCCAATCCAAACAGAAACTGCTTTGTGACGTTAACTGATCCTTTAATAAAAGTGATGATATCAACCACAAACAAAAAGCATTTAAGCCTTTTTTTCGCTGATGTTTCTTTCAAAATTGAATTCGAAGTAGAGCAAAAATCATAGAAACCATCCTTAATATAACAGCTTCATTTATTTACTCAGCATGAAAACTCATCAAAATAATGTGTTTTGAGAAGAATAATTAATTACCCTTTCCAAAGATACCATTGATTGAACGCAATGTTAATTCTTAACATTAACCTATAAGATTGGTCAGATATAAACGATTAACATTTAAATAGGGAATATTTACTAAAGTCTTTTGCCGTTTTTTGCCGATATTGAAATTTATCAACCCCCTTTTCTTTTACCTATGCAAGAATTTGCCTGGTTGAGGGTGTTGAAAACCCATTATTCCCTATGGAATTGGGGCACAACATTTTCCCAAGTCTCTGGTGGAAATATCAGCAATAACGATATCAAAGGGCTCCATTGACACTGTGTATTTATCAAGCATTTTTCTTATTTTGTAAAAATAACTTTTTGATATTAAAAAAATGCATAAAAAAGTTATTTCTTACATGGCAAAAAGAGTATTTTTAAGTAGGCAGTACTGACATAATAAAATAAAGACTGTTCCTCCAGCAATAGGCATTTAAAAAACCTTTTCAACTTTGGTAAATATCCCATTAAGTTAATGTAACTCTTAGCGGTATTAATGCAACAATATTTATCAATATCGATAAATTATTTTCGACTTTTCATGAATCAGGGGAAAAGGAAAATGCGGTGGAAACAAAAATTATTATTTTATTATTTTTATTTATTCGTTCTTAAAATGAAAAAAATCGGGTGAAGCGTGGATGAAAATGGGCGAGAGGGTCAAAATTATTTTAGTAAATATCCCCATTTAATGGAAAAAAGAAACAAAACAACCATGTATTTTTTCATAGGTTAATGAGTCATCATCATTTTCATTAATCATTTGCTATGAGGATTTAATATTGTGGGGGTTATTCACTAAGGTGCGAATCTGACTGTTGAATTCGCAAACAGCAGATTTCCATAGCAAATCTGTGACAATTCCACCATTGTAAAGTCACGACAATTTTTTAATGTTAAGATTGCAACAATTTTCCCATAATAAAGTCGCGACTGCGACAATATTCTCATTATAAAGATGCGACTGTGACAGTAGCAGCCTATTGCAACTGTCTTTATCTGGCGAATTCGCACCTATACGCAACAATTCGGACTTTAGTGAATATCCCCCTATATCTTTTATCATTTCCTCTATGACAGGCCATTATCACTTCACCGTGAAACAGAATAAATATATTATCATCTAAATAAATATATGCTACAGGGCCCATCATAATTATATGCTTCAATATTATTTAAAAAAAAAACCAAACAAACATAAATACAAATTTTTTATTCACATTTTTCTTTCTTTGAAAGGTTTTTTATTAATATAATTTTTGTAATCAAAAAATGAATAGCGTAGGACCATTTCTACTGAATAAAGGAAGATGTGTGTCATTTCTGGGAGATCCTTCTTTTAAATGTTAGTGAAAATGATAGTTTTATCTATTGAATTAGCAGTAGTTACCAAATCAGTTATGGTTTGGCTTTTCCATAGACACAACAGAACTGAACTGTACCAGCAGCTATGTATGTTTACATTAGAACAGCGGTCAGCAATGTGCTGCTCGTGAGCCACTTTTGGCTCTTTAGCCGCATTGTTTTGAGTCAGAGCGCACCTCTGAAGCCCTGCCCATGACCTCCGACGCCTCTTCTGATTGGCCGTTGGCAGGACATGAGAAGTGCACTCCTCCCCCTTTGCGGCTCACTAAAAATAGTCGCCACTGGAGGAGGGAGCGAAATGACTCCCTCCTCTTTGCCGACCCCTGCATTAGACTAATTTTGCTGTTTAAAATAAAATAATGAAAATGGCAGACAATACTTAGTAGGACTATATCTATAGGTTGTTTAAGTTCTTAGGGCGAAATTTAATAATCCCGATTTCGCTTTTAAAAGTTTATCTCGAGAACATCTCAGTTGTTCATGAGGTAAAACTCAAACGATATTTTCGATTGATATTTACAGAACGAAACTTTTTGATCGAATTTTTCGATGGAAAGGTAGCCATACTTTACATTAGTAGCATGGCTATCTTTTTATCGAAAAAAATCAAGATTGAAAAATGTAATCAAAAAGTTTTGGTCGTTAAATATCGGTCGAAAATATCGAGCGATTTTTACAGCATGAACAGCCTAGATGTTCTCGGGACAAACTCGGAAAAGTGAAATTGGGCTTTTCCAAGTTTAAAAATTTCACCCTGAGAGTGTAGTCATGTTAGACAAGTATTTTCTGCAGTATCCTGTCTGCACTTGGGGTATAGTGATCATAAGGACAGTTTAGTGGTTCCAAAGGCTTTTTCAGATTCCTTCATGTACTTGAGCTGTTTGGATTTTAAGCTTCTTCTGCTATACAGTTTTAGCCCTGCACTGTCTCTGTAATCTGGCATGATATAAACATTTCTCTTCTTACAGGCCATTCTCTTCTCTGTGTCCCTTTATTCCAGGGAACCCTCTGTAACCTCTGTCCCCTCAACTGTTAAAATGACTTTGGCTAGTAACCCTCAATCAGCATTAATGTAGATCCATTCAGTCTGTATGTCAATGTCTTATTGCTTTTGTCCTAACACTTAAATGTAGCTAGTTTCTTTTACATTTTATCATTAGCCATTTTTCTCTTTTTATTGCATTTGTTAATGTATCGTGATACTTGTCTAAAAATAATTAAATAAATGATGCCATTAAAGGAAAACAACATGTTTTTATTAACATTCCAGTGCTAATACATATTTCTATTCCAATTGCAAGCTTCTAATATATTGTCTATTTGTTTTGTTGCAATTAAATAATAAAGTTCTATTCTACCATCCGTATCCTCAAGTAAGTGACTCTTCAAGGGTTCTGCCCTAATAGTGGAAACTGCTTCATGGGAACAGCTGCCGCAAGCTTAAATCAGCGCTCAAGCGGGTCGTTTCAATAATGATCTTGCTACAGAGTGGTCAGACACTTGAACAAATGGCAAAATCTCTTTTACAGAGGTTCAGCGGCTTTCTGATAAACATAACTGTAGATCTTCGGTCTGTTGAAATGATTTTCTCTAATGGTAGAAGATGATTTCCACAAATATCGACTACGTTAGATAATTTACTGGGGTCATTTCTTCTAAACAATCATCATGGTTGAATCTTTCTCCAGTCTTTTGAAAAGCTGTACAGTTTGGACTTAGCTAATCTTACAGTTGTTATTGTGCAGAAATCTAAACCTCTGAATATTTATATTTTTGGGTTCCTAATGTGATCTGCATTGCAGAGCTGCCAATTTAGACTGTTTGATGATTCTCGACACTTCAAGATGTACTTTTATTGATAAAAGGGCTAAACATTGATTTGCTTACCCCCCTCTATGTTTCCCAAGCTCACTGTGACTTATGCTAAGAAAGGGAGATCTTTAATGGCACACAATGAATGCGTTCAGCTTTGTACCACAGATCACAGCAGGCCATCAGAGGCACAGTCAGGCTGCAGATTTCTATTACGGGTCCATATACACTTGAGAATTGTTGAACCTCTATCTCCACTTTATAGGCTAAGCCATTAATTCCAAGTAACACCCAGAAGCAAACTCAGAAAAACAAAACAAAAGAAATAATAATATATTAGATCAACACTGAAATGAAAAATACATTAACATTTTGTTTTCCTTTAATAAAATATTTGATGATGCATTGTTTGAACTATTTACCTTAATGTTCCACTTTTAAGGTTCCTTGAAGATATGTTTATTAAAAAGAATTATGTTAATGGAAATGTCACAGTGAAATGCTAGATGTGTTATGGGGAAAAAAAAAGATAGAGTATTATTTCTGCAGTTGGGAATTCACGTCCAAGTACAGGATATTATTATGACTGAAAACTCTGCGTCTTGCAGATCTTGAATTTAAATTGATCGAGTGTAGCTAATTCCTCAGGAGAGCTCCACATACAGATATCAGTAACAACATTGTCTTAACATCTACATCTCATGGGATCTTCTCGTATCTATATTAGAAACAATTTCATTTGCCTACATTTCACACAAGCTTCGCATATAGTTATTTTAGTTATTATTAGACATACAAAAGATGTCCCCTTCCAGTCACCTGCTTTGAGGTACTTAGCTAAAAAGATTTTTGTAGCTCAGATGAACATGTAATGGATGAGAGTGTATTAATATTAAAATGAATTCCTTATCCTGATACCTTTTATTTCTAACAGTCATTTGAAACATCAAATCAAATCAAATTATTAGTGACCCTAATTTCATAGTACGGCATCACCGAAGAAATTAAAATCCAGGTTTAAAACTGTGTTCATTGTCATATTACAACTATTTTGTTACTTTAAAACTTACCTGCATTGTCACATAGTTCAAACGCATCCACTTCTATTGTTTAAATCTTGTTTTGTTG
The DNA here is from genome assembly GCA_019650415.1 of Pipa parva. Lineage (NCBI taxonomy): Eukaryota > Metazoa > Chordata > Amphibia > Anura > Pipidae > Pipa > Pipa parva. The sequence continues at coordinate 5,039 of WMED01002658.1, forward strand.
TGAAAACCGCCAGTGAAATTATTCTCATTATGCTAATTCAGTGATCTTTCCAAATGGATAAGGTTGCAGAACTAAAAAGACATCTTGATCTGCTGATTTCTTTGATAGGGAACATAAGTTCAATTATCCTGTTCCACACAGATTCATGACAACAACAAAAAAAGCAAAATAAATAAATGAAATCTTTGTTATGTGAAAAACGTCACATATTTGCAATTAAACTGCATTATCCCATATTTGAAGGTAAAAACTGCCAGGTGAGAATCTGGTTCTATAGTTTCCTTCAGATAAATTATCATTAATAGTGAGTAGATGTGCTCGGTTTTTGGTAGGAGTGGTTAAATTCTGTCCACCAATCAAGATGCTTTATGAATTTTGTTGCTCTAGTGTTGGCCCAGTGCTCAGTATTTTACTTGTCTGATCAGACAAAGGGATAGCACTCTTATGAAAAAGAGCAGTGAACAGGTCTATAAAGAGATTTCTTGTTTAAGTGTTTAGAATATTCTTGTGAGCTTTTCAGGCAACTGGACCTCTTCCTTGGGCTGAGGAAGATTATCCACTTTAGTATGCCAATAAAGGAAACAATAAAAATAGAATTATTTTATTCCTTTTCTCTAACTTACTTGTTCTATTCTCGTTCTTCCAAAATTGGAAAAGTATGCTCAGAAGAAGAGGGTGCACTTTAATCACAAGATGAGCATGGCTTAATGGGATCTTGATTTTTTTTCAACCAGAATTGTTGCCCGGTATGGTTATAGATATAAAGCATATAATGGCATGATGGTGCCTTATCTGGTTGTTACCTAATTTATTCCATCTGGGATAGTGGTGTTTTTTGTTTTTGTTTTTAGAAATGTAAGATTGTTTATTTGTTGCCTTCTTATTCCTGAGCATTTCCAATAAGTTAATAAATCTGGAAGTGAGAAAATGCATTCCCTTTTTTAGTATAAGTCTTTATTTAATTTACAAAAATGACCATGCCATTCAGGGAGGCCTTAAACAACAGTCATTTGTTATTCTGTTGGTATTCACAGTTTGAAACACTATGTCCAACAAGTAAATGTGGTTCCCCATATAAGAATCGCGTAGGGCTCATTCATATTATCATACTGTAGCCATTTTTAAATGGACCATCTCAAACATTCCATCTACTTAAATGCAAGTTCTTCTTATTCTTTTCTATAGTAGTCATATGAAATTACATTAGGATGCTTTCCCTTACTTGGTGTCCACTTGAATCTTGACACATTTGGTCCACTTCACTCAGTTGACTCAACAATCACTTTTCCATTCATCTCTATTTCCAATTGCATTGGATTCAGATGTATTGCATTTTTAACAAATAAACAGATTGAAGTGACTAACATTTAAAAAACTGTTTTATAAAATCAACTTGTGATGTCACTCTAATTTTAAATAGATGCATTTTAATGCATTTCCTATTGGACAATAGAAATTCTAAAAAATGGCTGTTGGCCATGTGAATAAGTCCCAAAACATAAGCAGATGCAGTTCTTTAATACAGGTTTAATGCCATTGAACATATAATCTAGGTAAGGTTGTTTCATTTACTATTAGAGGTTTCAATTTTTAAGCTGTCCAAAATTATTTATTTACATTTTAAAATTAAGTTCACCTAAATGTAGATGCCAGGAAGTTGTACAAAATAGTTATAATCAGAGGAGATTCTAGCCACATTTACACCCTGGACAACCAGCACCAACGCCCCCCCCCCCCCCCCCCCCCCCCCCCCCCCCCCTCGGTGCTCTTGGACAGTGCTCATGCCCTCAAAGAGATTGCGCCCTGGGCGGTTACCCACAACACTCAAAGCTAAAATCGGCCCTGGTTATAATCTAATTCTAATTGAGGGTTCTAATACAGGAGGTGTTTTATTTTACAACTGATAAATTAGTCCTTTCTCCCATTGATTGATAGATGTAATTTTCTTTTATATTTTCTACTGTATTTATTAAGATTAGGAATACCCAACATGCACACAGAAGATTTTTAACTAGAACTTCCAGCCTTCCCCAACAGGCACTAGTTGTATACAAAGCAGGACATTATTAATGGCTAAACATATGGGCATGTGTGCGTGTAAGAAAATGCAGAACAGACACTGTGTCTAATCTAAACACAAAGTTAATTGTCAATCAAAGTCAGGTAAGCATTGCCAAATGACACACCTCCAGTGTGAAAAATCTAAACAAATTAGATGACAGAGCACTTACAAATCTGAGAGTGTACATATGACCAACCAACAGCATAAAGATTATTTTTAACTTTGATCAGCACAAACAGGTACCTTAGAGGAACTGTAACACCAAAAACTAAAATAGCTGTGAATTGGCCTGACAGGTATTCCTTTGCAGTAACTGTAAAAATGTTATTTTTAAAGGAGCACTATAGGTTCGTTAACTCAAGGGTTGATGGGGACGTACTCACCAAGCACACTCTTAGGGGGTAATTCAGCATACTCCGAACTTACCCTCCGATGCTTCGCCTCTGTACGCAGACTGTTATGCACTCACTGATGTGCTGCACGCGAACATCAGCGAACGCTTTAAAGGGATTCCAGTCTCGTGAGGCGACTCGAGTTGAGCCTCGCGAGCCTTGCCGAGACTGTAATCCCTTTAAAGCGTTCGCTGATGTCTGCGTGCAGCACATCATCGAGTGCATAGCAGTGTCTTCGAGCAGAGGCGAAGCATCGGAGGGTAAGTTCGGAGTATGTTGAATTACCCCATAGTCTCCAGCGATGTCCTTGCTCTCTTTGGCAATCCTGAAGTCTTCCGATCTTGACAGCCGCAGAGGTCCTCTTCTCTTCCATTTCCTACTGTTTTGCCGAAAAGAGCAAGCGCAGTAGCAGATTTTTGCTATGTCAGAAGAAATCGGTATCGCTGAAGAGAGCAGGGGTAGTGCTGGAGCCTAAGGGAGTTATTGACTAAAGTGAAAATTTGATTGTCGAATTCTCAAACAGCGGATTCCCATAGAAAATTAGCGACCACAACAATTTTCCATTGTAAAATTGTGACTGCGACAATATTTCCATAGTAAAGTTGCAACAATATTCTTATTATAAAAATGCGACTGCAACAGTAGCAATTTATTGCAACTGTCTTTAGCCGGCAAATTCACACTTTTACACAACAGTTAGGTATTTAGCCAATAACCCCCTAAGAGTCTGCTCGGGGAGTACCTCCCCCTTCCTTATCACCCCTGCAGTTAATGAGCCTATAGTGCTTCCTTACTGTAAAGTTAAATTCCCCATTTTCATTGATTTCCTTTTGTCTTCTATTTATAGTCATATTTCATAAATTGGGTTTTCTGGGGAAATTTATGGAAATCTATCTACTGATCTAGGAAAAAATATCTGAAAGCCTAGCCTCTTTCTTTTGTTATTTTCACCTCTTAACCATCTGCTTGGATATAAACTTAAGTTGTAACTCAAAGACCTTTATTAATGAAATTCTACTCTAACAGATCATTTACAAGATTGTAACTACAAGTGTAGATTTCAACTTTTACTCAAATACACATCTCCCAAAGTCTTCCAAAATAGTAATATATTAAAGAATAATCTGTGAATGACAAAATAAATGAAATAGTAATGTTTAATTGCATTTAGCTATTTCATTTCTTGCTTATAACATTATGCCTAGGTGCTTTGCCCAAGATTTGGCATCAAGAAAGCCTAAGGGGGTTATTCACTAAAGTCCAAATTGTTGCGTATAGGTGCGAATTTGCCAGATAAAGACAGTCGCCGTAGGCTGCTACTGTCGCAGTTGCATCTTTATAATGAGAATATTGTCGCAGTCGTGAATTTACTATGGACATATTGTCGCAATCTTAATTTTAAAAATTGTCGAGACTTTACAATGGGGAGATTGTCGCAGATTTACAATGGGAATCCGCTGTTTGCGAATTTGACAGTTGAATTCGCACCTTAGTGAATAACCCCCTTAATCTGATCATTAAAGTGCTTGTACCACCCTTTTATTAAAATGTTATGTAAAAAATGTATGTAAAATGTTTATTGGGGTTATTCAGTAAAGTGCGAATTCAACTGTTGAGGTCGCAAACAGCGGATTCCCATTGCAAATACGCTACAATTTCCCCATTGTAAAGTTGTAACAACTTTTTTATGTTAAGATTGTGACAATTTTCCCATAATAAAGTTGCGACTGTGACAATATTCTCATTATAAAGATGCAACTGCGACAGTAGCAGCCTACTGCGACTGTCTTTATCTGGCGAATTCGCACCTATACGCAACAATTCGGACTTTAGTGAATAACACCCATTATATTTGAATTAGTCACCTTCTGATGGTGGAAACACTTTTCAATGACCCACAAACAAGACTCCCCACTTAATATATTGTATATATTTATTATGATTTGCACAACTTGATAAAGCATGCAATAAAGCACTTTGCCTGTGTTATTATATAGAAGGCTGCAGGAATTTACTTTCCAATCTAGTTTTTTCCCTCTTTATTGACAGCACTTTAATAAATCACTGCACCATCATATACAGCATGAATAAACAATACAACTCATTTCTGCTTGTGCATAAATGCAAATAAATGCTATGCACTGTTATTTTACAGTTATTTTAAGACTGCATAAATAGGTACATTTAATTTTATACATACAATCATAATAATCAGCGATATGCAAACTGTTAAGTGCCAGCCATTATGTTTTAGGGTTGTTGGTAGTTTAAAAATGTCAACAAATTATCCCATCTATTTTCCACTGTTGATATATATTTTCAGTATACAATATTTACTTATTTTCAGTGGTTTTGAATTTATAATCACTTTCCCCTCCTTTTTCACTTACTGACTTTACCGAGAGAAATCTCGGATTGATCACACAAGATTTCTTTCGACATTGAGTTTCTTGATCTCAAGTTTTCGAATTTCTTTCCGTGGAAAGGTAGCCATAATTAACATTACCAGCATGGCTACCTTTCCATCGAAAATATAGAAAATTCGGGTTCTGAGAAACTCGATCTCAAGATCTCAAAAGAAATCTCGTGAGATCAATTCAAAATTTCTCTTGGTAAAGTCGGAAAGACCCAGAGTGGTCTTTCCAACTTTAATTAATTTGTCTCAGTGAGTTGATCCACAGGCTTGAAAATTTCAATAAACTAATCAGAAAGAAGCAAGTGAGTAACTCTGTGATATGCCACACCTACAGGATTCAGATTGGTTACTTACAATTCTCAAGTCTTTAAGTCAGTTCCCTGGGTTTAAGATTTCTAACTGAACTGATAAAGATATAGGAGAGAAGAGATATCTGTATTAAGATGGCTGTAAATTGAAAAGGATGGAAATGATTAAATAATATATACTGCAAAAAAAAAACAAAAAAACATTTATTTAACAGTGTCAAATAGGCAAATAACTGTTGTTGACTAAAATGTTCCTTTAAGCTACAGTGGTCAGGATTGGCATGGAGCTAATCTAAAAGCTCATTAAAGTGAAATTATCACCTATAATCATAAGCAGAAAGTAATGAAGGCTTACTTTCCCAGAGGATGCCAACTGGCAGCTGTTGACATATGCTTAAAAGCTCTCAAAGAACACAAGCATTTATTAGCCTCTTCAAACACAAAAGTCACGTACCCGACAGCCTATGAACTGCCTGCACTTAAAACAGTAGCGTTCTTAGGTATAAGCAAGGCATGATAAGGGATTGATAGTTGTTGGGTTTTTTTTTTTACTTAATATGAGTTAGGATTTCTAGTTGTATGCTGCCTCTAAGGCCAAGCATATTGCTTTTTCCTGCTAATTAAAATCTAATGTAATTGTATTTTAGGGATAGGCTTTATTCTGTTGTAGTTTTAAAGTGCACCAAGTGTAATATTTAAAGTGCATTGGAAAAATAACATAAGCCACCTTAGGTGGAATTACTATAGGGTGAAAAGGATAACCTAATTGAAGTCTAATCACTGATCAATGTTGATTTATCTATTTTGAAGTGAAGAATTCACATTCTTCTTTTTTTGATGGTTAAATCCATCATCTAAATATATAGCTGAAGACTAATTCAATTAAGAAAATGATTCACCTCAAGGCAAATGATTAATTAACCCAGATCAATGATTCCACTTTATAGTAGCTAAACCATAATGGTGGAATATTTCACCTGTTATTTAAAACTACAGTTAAATGCTTTCATGAACTTCACTAGTTTTATTTTTAAGACCGAACTATATGTTAGTTTTAGAACTTTAGCACAACATAAAACAAAAAAACAAAAAAATATACAGACTAAAAATAAAGTTACTATTCAGTTTTCTGATCAGATCTAAATTTACTGGGACCTGTCATTGTCCCTAAAAGACAGATTTGTTTGATTTCAGATTGGGTGCAGTGATCTGCTTTGTAGTTTCCTACATTGTGGCGCCCTGTATTTATTTAGCTATTATTGTGTTTTATTTTATTTCTAATTAATGCACTATGTCCAACCTGCCTGGAAGGGGGTTCAGGGAGTTAAAGGTGAACATCTGATATGTATAATATACCTATTACATGAGAAGAAAAATTCAAACACAAAAATTGTCCATTTATGGAGGAGGAGGGGCTGAAAAACATAAGATTTTCCGTATGACACAGCTGGAAAAATGGCTGGAAGCCACCACCTATTACCTATTACTATACTTATGGATTGTCTTGGTTCTTTTCAATGTGAAAGTCATTGTAGGCATGAATAAAAACAGCAAATTCTAATATCTCTGATTTATCGCTGCTACTTTTTCATGAAAACCAATTAACACCCACATATAAAGTATAGCCCTTACACTGTTCAATACATCATTTTATATTCAGCATTAAGAACATTCTTACACATAAGAGTCGACCAGCAAATCTCCCATTTGTCATTTTACAATGTTTCTTTGTTTGCAGGAACCAGTTAATAGACAATAATAATATAAACTTTATGTAAGCACATTTAAATATAAATGCTGTTCTCTAACAAGGAACATGTGCATTGCATTCTTCAGTCCATCAAAGAAATACTTCTATCTTCCAAAAGTAGGGTTCAGTTTATTTTTATTTCCATTAAAGTATTCATCTGCTTTGTGTTTGTTTTTCTATTTTCTGTTTGCAAAGTCTTTTACCTGTTGATTGAATAATTCCCCCCCCCCCCCCCTTTCCGTGTAATATCATTTACTCAGCAACTTTAGATAATATATCTTTATGAAGTGGCCCAAGAAGGCCCAGTTTGTAAAAGATGGTTGTAACCAGCAAAAGAAAAACAAAACAAAGCAGTTAAATTGAAGAATTCAGCTTCAAAGATGTCAGTCCAAATTACAATTTTTGGTGTTACTGGGCTTTACAATTGATCACATATGTCCACTCTCAGTCCTTAGCAGTTGCATTAGAACTCACAGCAAAAGGCAGATGAAGACTGTAGAGTGCCCCTATGCAGAAGACAATTCATACATGACATATATTGCATAAGTTTTAAAAAAAATCTATTTAGAATGTAACTATGGATCAGAGTTTTACAGTACTGGACAGACAAACACTCTCAGGATGCTGCACAAACACTCTTAGTCACGTGGTAGAGTCAGATTGGTCTACCAAGATAGAGGGGAATTTCCCAGTTGTCCAAGGCCTCATGGACCCTCCTGGAGTTTCAGACTGCACCATCATGGCAAATTCCTTAGATTAGTTTTAGGCAAGTGAGGATTTGGAGTTAAAAAAGCAGGATACAGAAACATCATGAAGACTAAAGAGGGTAGTGAAGTGACAAGAGGAAAATATTTATTTTAGTGGTCCCTGATCTCTCGTTTCCTGGCAGACCCTGACATTGAGGGTTACTGCTTTGAATGGGGTTAATTTCTGTGGTTGAGCAGCTTACTGATTGGATAAGACTATAGGCAATGTTGCAAACAGAGCTCATGTGGACCATTGTCAATTTAAGAATGTTGCTAAAACACAGAAAGGAACAAGAGACTTCAGTCTCAGCTCTTCAGTTGATGAACATTAAGACATAATATAGTTTATGTTTCTGCAGTCCCCCCCCCCCCCAATCTTGATATGTGTTTATTTTAGAACAGGAGACAGTAGTGTGGGCTACATGCTTACTAGGGTAGAGGTTTGAGTTGTATTGTGCTGGAACTGCTAGTTCCCTAAGTGTTTGCTTCTGTCCTTCTCTGCCCCGTGCTGCTCAAATGACTGTATATGCCCCTCCTGTGGATTTAGCCGGTGTTACATCTTATCTCTGTCTGCCTTTCTTTAAAGCCAGGTGAACATGCCCAATGCTCCTCCTCTGTGGTAAGATCAAGAACCCTTAAGAGCACTGTCCCATTTTCTCTAACACCCCTGACACATTGTGTGCCCCTGATTTCAGGGCTTTCTCTTCAAACCTTGTTCAGTCTCTCTCTCTTTCTCTCTTTCTCTGCATGCAATGTGGCCTCCATATTGTGTTATTTGTTCTGGTGTCTCCTGAGCTGTGAATCTGTTGTTTATTTGTGCCTCACTTTTTGTAACTGTAAGCTTCTCTTGGATTCTATGAACACCTTTGCTGTCAGAAAGGCTAGTCAGGTAGACGACCCATCCGCAGGCTAACCTTTCTGCCAGTTTAATGTAGAGAGAAAAGAACAAATGGGATTGTTTTTGAGAATGTGGACAACCATGTCATTTGCTCCACAGCCAACCAAACCTCCAACTTGAAACAATTAAGGAATTGATTTTTTTGTTTTTTTTTACTTTTTCTGGTAGCCATACACTTAAAGATGGGTGCTGTATGCACTTCATTATTTTACTTGTATTTATTTCTTGCTTTCCATAATCCCATACAATACTGCCCCAATGAATGGTTTTCGAGTACCTCAGATCCTCCAGACAGAGCAAGTTGAAAATGAAACCTTTAAATAAGTCACATAAATGTAGTGTGTGTCACTAATTTCTATTATTATTTATGACTTTTTTACTTTTGCGGGTGTTTTAAATGTATTAACATCCCATGACAAAAAGCTATATCTATTTAAAATGCATATGAATTCCTTTAAACAGAAATGGACAATACATACAAAACAACGTTTTTTGTACTGACAACTTCCCCTTTAATTAGTTTTACCCCTCTTCGGGCTTCCAAGCGCAGTGATATCTTGACATTTCCAAAACATTTCAAATAGATGAGAAAATTTTTTTCTCTTGTTCTAAGTATGTGTAGTCAGTAGTAAGAATTAATTGATAAGTTTAGTATTATTAGTAGCAGTTCTTTACTAAAGCAAAGAGCACAGCATTAAGAAGCATGTACTGTATTTCACATAAGACTACATCCTCACTGGAGAATCCTGAATACATAATAAGAGAGTATACAGAAAAATTATTAGGGACAATTACGTAATAAGTACTTGTAACCTATAGCAATCAATAAGCGATTGGCTATCATAATTTTCACTCTTTTGAACCAATGAATAACTGTGAAAGCAAAAAATGTGAAACTAAAATTAGTGTTTCAGAGAACATAGACGTAAGGAGTTAGTACTAGGCAGCATTTAATAATTGGCTAGAAAGAAAGATGAATAAGAGAATTCTGAGGTATTCTAGAATCACTTTCAGACAAAATTTTTCCAGTAAATGTACTTTCAGATGATAAATCATACTGTGCATATGTATCTTTGTCATGCAACAGAACTGCATTTAACATATGCCAAACAGAATTGCCAAAAGTAACATCTACTGGAGCTAAAAGATCAGGTTACTGCACATTCCCTAGATCACATTCTCTTGTTCCATTCTTTCTCCTTTTTGATGTCTTCCTCCTACAGGTTTTATGTGTTGGATGCAGGGATGTAGTGGGTTGGTTATAACCAGGCAGAAGCTACATGGAAGTGTTACCAAGGAGTTTGTTTCAGTGGAGAGAAAACAGTAGAGACAGGGCTCTAACAAGGTACAGCAGGTTGACAATACAACATTACCCATAAATCTCTAGCCCATGAAATGAGGGTTATTTGAGAAAAGGCTAGTGAAGCTCAGCCTTATTTTGCTTTGAGGCAATGACAGTTATTTGAGAAACTACAGGATTCTCATGTTACTGAAAGACAATAATTGGTGAATTCAGGTGGAAGGTTATTGCCTGCCATTGTGATGTAGTGCCCACAATTCTTTTTACAGTTACTTCAGTCATTGTTAATATCTACATTACATAATAAAAACAAGGGGAGATTAGGTCAGTCTTCAGTTTGTTGACATTCAGTTTGATGACATCAAAGCTTAGGGAGGCAAACAGAAACTTTCAGGTTTGTGCTTTTCTCAGGCAGAATAAAGAACAGGGGGCTGTGCAGGACAAGGAATAGAGAAGCGGGTAGTCCCATCTGCCCCACGTCACATGTACTCTGTAACCACTGCTCCTCTGTCTCTGGATTCCAGAATGTTGAGGAGAACTCCCGAATCTCAATCACCTTCTTCAGGCTCTTTCGAGTCATGAGGCTTGTGAAGCTACTCAGTCGTGGAGAAGGGATTCGGACTCTGCTATGGACGTTCATCAAGTCTTTCCAGGTAATGGACAACGCTATCCCTAATGTGAATTTGTTTTGCTGATTTCTGATTACATTCAGCATTGCTTGAGTCACAGGGTAAACTTTTTCATTGCCTCATTTCAGTTAACGTTTTTATTGTATTGCATTTTATTGTATGGAGGAACTTTTTTTTTCTTAAACTTGAGGTAATATAAAAATATTACACGATAATGGTCTAAAGATCAAAAGGCTGTGCAATTTCTACATTACTAAGTAAAATTGAGCACCAAAACCTTGCTTCCGTAGGGACACACACTTAGGAATCCCCTTAAGGTTAGAAAATTACCAGACTGCTCAACTAAACTTATTAAGTGGACACTAATTCTATGTATTGCAGAATATAATTCTATAAGAGGCTAAGCTTGTAATGTCTCTGAAATGTAACTCCAAAATACTACAAGGAAAAACTGTAATATACTTTTATCTAATATTAATTTGAGCTTCCTTATTTGTACAAATGGATGCTTCTGCATACCTCCCAACGTTCCCTTCTAAGGAGGGACACCTATGGAAAATGCAGTGTGCAAGGCTGTACTCTAATATATTCAGACCTGTTTTAGGTCTGAATGGTTTTAAGGCAAGAGACTGAGGCCCTTATTCACAAATGTGCGAAGTGAGCTGCGTAGTGTTCGACTCACTTCGCACATTGTGTTATGCGCATGCTAATGTCCTGCACGCGGACATCAGCATGCGCATTAAAGGGATTCCCCTCCCGGCGAGGAGACTCGAGTGCTCTCGCCGGGAGGGGAATCCCTTTAATGCGCGTGCTGATGTCCATGCACAGGACATCAGCACGCGCATAACCCAATGTGCGAAGTGAGTCGAACACTACGCGGCTCACTTCGCACATTTGTGAATAAGGGCCTGAGATTGGACCTCCTTCAAGTGACTGGACTGGCCCTGGTGTGTGCCTTGTGCATCTGGCTCTGGAAACATTGACCCACCTAGCTGCATTCAGTGATGTAGGCACCTTATAGTCAAGGAAAGGATCCAGAGCTATTGGAAGCATCTTCTGCTCACTTGAATCAATGACCAATGCATGCTCAGTAGACAGGAGAGGGTGATAGAAGCAGGCTTTTGGGGCCAGTCACCTATTCACCTAGAAGCCTCAACCTATCCCTCTAGTCAAGCATACAGTGGTGTAAGATAGGGTGCCATTGGGATTGGACATGGTGCCAATCAGGAGGAGGGGCAGAAACACAAGAAGGAGTGCAATTTTGCAAGCCTTCCAGCAGGTGAAATATGGACATTGGCCACCCATGTTATTACAAAGGGTTTTTGTCCTTTTGAAGGCAAATATTATTAGTCATACATAGAATTATAAAGGTTAAAAAAACTGCATCAGGGACCAGTAAATTCATTTCCACAATTATTTACTATGAGAATCTCTTATTATTCTTTCAAGTGATAAAATGATAAACTGGCGGAAAATTGAGTTCATTTTGAGCAAGATTTAAGAGAGAGGCAGATGTTTCCTATCTGCTGTCATTTGGTATGTAAATATACATTTATTACAGTAGTCATATTCTCAGGATTTGGAGAAAATTGTGTGACTAGATCCTTGCTTGCCTGGCACAAAGCCCTTTCATTGTAGAGGTTCTGGAGAGGCCAGTCACTGCTGGGAAATCCCTTGGGGTTGATAGCGTCACCATGATGCCAATGTGATTGTGAAGCTTGGATAATTAATGACCAATGATGCCAGTGAAAATACGCAGCCAAGATAATTAATGGCAGATTGTCTAGCCTGCATATGGGACAACACTGACCCCTGCAAAGTACTCTGGGAACTGCAAGACATTAAAAATGATTTTTGAGTTCATGGGTGTTGTCAAATTTGCAGACCACTGTGTTAATTTGTAAAATTCTTAGGAAAGAGGGGAAACTGCAAGGTAAGAGAGGCCTGGAAGATTGAGAATAAAGGTATAGTTAATGATACTGTAGTGGTTATAGCGGTGTGCTGTATAAGGGAAGGTATGTTTCCCCAACTGTTTGTTCCTATGGCTGGAGGACAGCCCATTTCTTGAGATTAGTTCCAGCTGCAGATTAAACCTGCTTTAAAAGGCAGATGGGAAAAGCCTTTGGGTAGGGGGGGGTGTTGCTAAATGAGGAATCTCTGTTCTGTGGATTGTGCTCTAAGAGAAACAGAGACCTGTGGATAAAAACCCTATTATAGGATTGTGGCTGGACTGTACTTTGAGACTCTAAGGAGAGATCCCTGGAGAGGGGAAGGTATATTTTGTTTTATAAATCTAAACTGCATGAGTTGCCATTTCCCACTGTATTTCTGAGAAAGGACTATTCACGGTGGAACATTGGTTTTCAATTGGGTTTTTTGTTTTGCCAAGAAAGGCTGTGTTTAAGTTCATTTTGTGGAAATAAAAGCCGAATATTTAAGAAATTCACTGTTTGCGGTATGTTAATCCCAAAGGACTGCTAAAGCATTTGAGTGATTCATGACAATACATAATATATCATGGGTTTACACAGGGTGTGGCACCCATTATCAATTTGCCTACATAGATAGGCAAAATGATATATTTAATACTTATCTATATGCACAAGTAAAACTCCTAAATCACTAATTCCCTAACCAATCACAAGCTCAATGTCAATTTGTAGGAAAATATGAAGGAAATGGAAACAGGTTAATGACAGCAAAATGGCTGATCAGATAAAGTTCAAATGTTCACTTTAAATGTGTGTTTTTTTTAAATATTTTGTAGTTTTCATAGATAATTGCAATCAGACAATTTTTGTGGTTACATTTACATTTTACATTTTATTCCAAAAGTTTTGTTAACATTTTAATGTTCCTCTTATTGCTTGGGTAACTTAGCAACCAAGGATAGAAAGGAAGTCAGGCAATGCAGGGGTGTTAAAAAGCCATAATAATGAAATGGAATTGAAATAGATACAATAGATTCACTTATCATTATTGACTAAGTGGAGAACAGACTTATCGAACAAGTGGACAGTGGCAAAAGCTGTCACATGCGTAAGTGTGGTGTAGTCAGTTGGATAGAAGTAGGATAAGAAGTCATGTGGAGTGAGGCAAATTCAACAAATGAAGGCCAGTGACGTCAGTCTCATCATATCCCACTAACTGTATTCTGGGAGTATTCTATTTGTATGTTACCTTCTTCCTAGGTCATATTGTCAATCATAGTTACCATTGTCACTTTTGAAGAAATACTTATGCAACACTGGAGCCCTGCCATCAACCCCCCCAATTACCAGTCTGAAGTGGCGAAGTCAAACAGGTGAAATTGTAGCAGTTCACCTAGTCACATTCTCTCCTTCAATACCCTCTGCCGTTTAGTCAATAGTAGAAGTACCTGTGCGCATGCATGCTGACTAATGTGAAGTGCTTCATAGGTTCACCACTATCATAGTCTCCCAAATTGGTCACGTATTCGCCACTTCTCAGATTTTAGTCAATAAGGGAACATGGGGAAGTGGCGAATAGATGTGAATTCATATGCAACTATTCAGCCTTTAGTCAATAAGGTCCTAAAAATCAAGCTTGATAATAGATTTCCTGGCAAGCAAAATAAATGAGGTTGATCAGCAAATCATTTAAAAAGAATATTAAAAATAAAGAAATGCAAATTGTCTCGGAATACTACAAATTCTTTTTCGGGGTATTTTTCCCTTTAAAAATGCATGCATTTTCTTAACATACATTGTATTACTAGGCACACAGCATATTACAGAAATGATGGGGTCTGGGGATTTCCTTACTTAAAAGAATAACAGGTTACCACTTCAGATAAAATGACTTTCATTTTCACTAACATAAAGTTGTGCCCTGAGAGTAGTAGAAATACTAAGTTAAGTGCCAGGGGATGATGTTGATTATTAAGATTTATAAATAGGTTTACAAATAATTGTTGTTACCCTGAATGTTTTGAGTTAAATCTTTATTTAAATAGGAGCAATTTGGTTTACAATTCTGTTAAAGAACCAGTAACACAAAAATAAACATATAAAAAGATACCATTGGAAATGGCATGGCAGTTATCCGCAGTAATTGTAAGTTAGAAGCTGAATACTGACTTGTATAGTTTTCTGTTGTTTTGTCATTGAATAAACAGACACCAGCCCCTTGCCAATGTTAAGAAACATTTTCATAAAGTATCCCATAAGTCTTAAAGGGGGTTATTCACTAAGGTGCAAATTCGCAAACAGCGGATTCCCATAGTAAATCCGCTACAATTTCCCCATTGTAAAGTCGCAACAATTTTTTAATGTTAAGATTGTGACAATTTTCCCATAGTAAAGTCACAACTGCGACAATATTCTCATTATAAAGATGCGACTGCGACAGTAGCAGCCTATTGCGACTGTCTTTATCTGGTGAATTCGCACCTATACGCACCAATTTGGACTTTAGTGAATAAACCCCCTAATATGTGGAAGTAACTATATTAAAAAAAAAAAAAAATTATGCTTTTGTTGAACTAGAGATTAAATTGTGGGGGACATTTAGCCTATCATTCCCATGGGTCTCTCTGGAGGTATAGTTTAGCACTGAATGGTGACGCCGTATAGTGATAACATTTAGATGCTTTGCTGATGAATGAATGTATATTATGTTGTATGGATGATCATATACAAGATGAAAAATGATATATTTGCTACCCCTTACCTACAAACATCTGCAAATCTACAGGGTACCTGTCAGTCCTCATGACTGCCAGTAATGATGGATAACCCAGATATTTTCCACTGTACTGAAGGTGTCCTTTATGTTTTGTTTTCTACAGGCTCTCCCGTATGTAGCTCTACTCATTGTCATGTTATTCTTTATCTACGCTGTCATTGGCATGCAGGTAAGGGCATAGCCACGCCAACTATTTATTGACATACAACAGCACAAGCTCTTAATTTATTGTATGTATAGTTTTATTTATAAAGTGCCACGGATTTATGCAGCACTGTACAATTCAGCAGTACAAATATAGTACAGACATGGGAAAAGTGCATTATATAAAACAAGTATAATATCACAAGGATACAAACACTTTAAGTGCTACGCTGACTGACACAAGAGGTTGGAGTTCCCTGCCCTGTAGAGCTTACAATCTAAATGTGAGGAAGACTTATATACACAGGTAGAGGGGTAATAAGAACTGTAACTCCCGGCACGGGGGGGGGGGG
>WMED01002659.1:0-23741 GCA_019650415.1 Pipa parva
TATATGTAGTATATAATGAGCAACTACCAGCAGATCCATGTGAATTTGACATCAGTTGGCAACAGAACTTCAATAAATCTGTATACATATGTGAATAAGTGATGCAAGCTGACTTATGCCTATGTGTTGTACTACACATTCAAAGGAAAGTCAAAGTAATAGGGTAAATTTCATGGGGTTAAAAGTCAGAGCATTAAAAAGTGTAAATATTTACTACAATATATTTGGTTAACATTATTATCTATCAGTCATATAAATATTTCCTTTGTTTTACCTCTAATTTTTGTTGTTTAATAAGTGTTTACCATTTTTTGCCATGTACTATTGTATATGATCCCTTATGTTTGCCACAAGTGGTGCTTCAACTTTCACTACTCATGATCATTTGCCAGTGCTCAGTGGGCAGTAAACACTGGGCTTACATCTAATCAAATCCCAGGAGATTTAAATATTGGTATCTAGGTCTGTAAATGGTTCTTAAACCATTGCCTGGCCTGACATTCTTGCTACAACCTGCTATTAGCTCTGCTTACAGCTAAGTGTATCTGACTTGTGTCAGCCAGCTTTAAAAAGATCTGCAGCATCCTGTGTCTCCTGTTTGTCTGTGCACAGCCAGCACTGTAGCTTCAGCCAAGTGAGCACCGGGCTTATCCCGGAAGCATCTGCCCAGCGGTATCCCAGGAGAAGATCTTCATGCTCTGTACTGCTCTAAGGTTGCTATAGTGTCTTTAATGGTGTCACATTCATGTGGTAGCCCTGATGGACCTGTGAAAGTCCATGACACTGTCTCCTGAACAGAAAAATACCCAGTTTGCCCTTTATCAAATGTGAAACACTTGATATAAAGCCTGTGTAGCCCAAAACATGTTGTTGATGGAAAAATTGCTTTGTGGAAGTTTCCACATCTATACTCCTTCATTCAATCTTTGAAATGTATTTATTTTTTGCTGGTTTTTGTGGAGCACCTAGAAGAAATGGAACCAGGAAGAAACAAATGACCTTTTCCCAATACCCTGTATGCTTGATTACTTTTAAGGGTACAGCTACCAAATGCAAAAAGGAAAGCTAGTGTGCAAGGCTACATTTGACTCAAATATAAAAATGTCAGTCTTGTAGACCAGTGTTTTTCAACCAGTGTGCTGTGGGGAACTCTGCAATTACCAAGAAGAGAGTCCTGTCTGACTCCCTCCATGGTTTGAGGAGGGCTCATGTGACCCGACCCGATAAAGTGTAATTATGTTATCATTTGCATCTATGCCCATTTTGATGAACCCCATGATGCTATTTGCTTTGGCAGATGTTGCTTTACGCTGGTTGCTACAGTTTATTGTCAACTAAAATTCCCAAATCCTTTAACATGTCTGTTTTGCCCAGTGTTTTCCCATTTAGAAAATAATCTTGTCTTGCATTTTCCCTTCCATATGCATAACCTTACATTAATCTATGTTAAACTTCATTTGTTACTTTTCTGCCAAAGTCTGCAATTTATCTAGATCCTTCTGTAATAAAATACTATGCTCCTTTGAATTAACTACTTTACACAGTCTAATATCATCTGCAAAACTTGAAATTTTACTATGAAACCCCTCAACAAGGTCATTTATAAATATATTGAAGAGAAGAGGGCACAAAACTGACCCCTGGGGTAACCAACTATTAACAGTAACCCAATGTAAGTATGTACCATTATTAACCAACCTCTGTTTTCTATCACTGAGCCAGTTACTAACCAACTTACACACATTTCCCCTCAGTCCAAGCATTCTCATTTTATATACCAGCCTTTTATGTGGCACTGTATCAAATTCTTTTGAAAAATCAAGATATATGACATCCATTGACCATCCAGTGGCTTCCCCTGGTCCAGTCTACAACTGACCTCCTCATAAAAGCTGATTAGATTTGTTTGGCATTATCAATCTCTCATAGACCCATTAATTTTTTAAGGGGCCAACACTTTCTGTTTTAATCTTTTTATTATTTATGTAATTAGCATCATCAAAGTACCTAAAGGAAATGAAAGAGTAAAAAATGAACACACCTTCTCCAAATGTAACAAGTGACAATTAGGAAACAAATACAACACACTTAGATTATATTAAAAAATTAAATCAATGCATAAAAAATACACAGCAGTAAAAAACAATACCAAAATAACCACATAATCACATAGTGAAAGCAGTGGCAAAAAACATGAACCAATAATCACAATGTGTGATGGTGGTTTATGGATTAAATACAAAATAAACTAAGAAGAAATCATAATAAAAATACAATAATTATGCAGATCAATTAATAAAGAAAAAGATTGTATTATAGATTCGAATTTACAAAATAAAAAAGTATAGCAGGAAGAAATTAAAAAATCTAGTGTCAGGAGGAGTTTAAAGAAAACAATGAGTGCATGTGCCACATATGCAGGACACCAGGGTCAAAGGTGAAATCAGGACCATTGTGCTTATCCTTTAGATCAGTCTGTGCTTTACTTGTAGGCTATGAAAATATCTAGATAGCCTAATGATATATATATATATATATATATATATATATATATATATATATATATATATATCGTAATAGTTTTATACTAAAAGATTTTATAGCTTAGGTTTTTTTTGTAACCTTCAATCATTCATTACACATGGGCATAAGTGAAAGAGTAGTCATCTGGGGGAATTTAAATTTTATTCCATTGAACCTACAAAACTACTGATTATGTCAAGGGCCCTTATCTTTCTTGTCTAGGGTCCCACTGGGTCAAGGTAATATTGCTTGGTTTTTCTGATAGTTATGGAATTTATATTGTGCAAACACAAGAGCTTTACAATAGTCCTTGAGGAAACTCCCAATATAATTTCTATATACAATCTCAGACTAGAGCCAATTTAGCCAATTTCCAGTTGACTTAGTAAGCTTTTAGACCGGAGAAAAGAAACTGGAGTAGCCAGGAGTTTATATTCAAGCACAGTGAGATCTTAAAAATGTCATGCAGATAATGTTTTTAGTGAAACGAAAGGCAGGACTCAGTGCTAACCACTTAGCCACTGTTCCTGTCTGTCATTGACTGTCATAGGACATAGCTACAGACAGATCAGAAATTACAACCACAACTGGGACCCGAGGAAGCCTCCTGGGTACAAAATAATAGATCTTCTACCAAAGAAAATACACAGATGCTATTCATCGATATCCTTATATTTTTTTTTTTGTTTTGTTTTATTTTCTTGTGTCCCGGAAAGAATTAAATTTTTTATTGCATAATTGTTTGTTAGATCTGTGACTGTTGTGTACTGTTGTGAGCTGTGCTGGAAAGTACTGGGCTTTTTATAACTTTGTATTATGGGGCTTTATGCACTGAAGGGAAATTCCCTTCTAATTTGCAAATAGCTATCAATACTCATTAAAAGATAATAAGTGCAGGGGAAGAAGGAAATGATTAAATGAGCAACATAATAATAAGTACAGACATTGTATCTTCAAAATCCAAAGTGAAAGTAAATGTACCTGCTGTTATTTATAGGTGACATAATACCTGTTCATACATTATACTTCTAGTTCCTTTTACAGAAAAAAATAAATTTCCCTAATCTGTCAATGTATTCTAGAACTAAGAAAGCACCAGTGTTTAATTAAGGTTATCACCCATTTTTGTGGGAAGAAAAGAAAATGACAAGAAAATGAAGGTTCCTGCCCTGTAGAGCTTACAATCTAAATAGGTAGAAGATTTACATACACAGATGGGAGGGTAACGAGCTGTAACAATGTGCTGGGACACAGGTCTATAACTACATATAATAAGCATAAATAAGTAATTAAGGGTAAAATACAATTTTTACATAAAAATCTGTGATAAAAATCAGTGCTAGTGCTCCATAAGGTTGGACTTCAGTTTGGTCATGTAATGGTCCAAATTAGCGTTAATTCAGCACTTCCCCATCTTTATGTATCTAGGAAACTCTGTGATGTATCCAATTTTGCATCCACTTACGACCATTGCAGTCTTATGGAGCTGTTTTCATTACTTCTTCTGAGCATGCACATGTAATTGGCAACTCATTAAGCATTGGAGTCTGCCGAAGTAGTGAATGTGACAAAGCTTACTGTGTGACTTTGAAGTAGGTTTAAAGTAGGGGGTTGATGGCAGGGCTTTTGTTTTACGTATTGTGACTGTATGTTCAAAAGTGACAATTAAGTCTACAGCCAAGTGACTAACCATGTTTTATGTGGTTGAAAATGCAGCAAGAAGCATCCTAGTGCCTTTTCCCCTCTATGAAACACTATTTGTGTCATTACACAGCCAACAGTATTTAATTTTAATGTGTTTTTGCGACCCTATATTTTCCGTGTTTCTTTTCACACAACCCAGCCTTACAGCGCCAGATTAACCTATAGCCACATGAGTCATATATCTATAGGCAACTCAGATGGAAAATGCCTCTCTCTTAGTCAAGAATGTAGGCGGAGGGGTCCAAGAATTTCTTATATTCAAGTCTTGAACCTGTTGTGATTTACCTTTGTATGAAAATAAACCTCACACATAAACACACTGATTCACTGCATAGTCTAGTGTCTGTGGTTCTTTGCACAAAGTGATGTTTGTGTGTATGGTTAAAGGCAAAAAGCATGCTATGTCTATAAGCTCCTGGCTTTTCATGTGATAAAATATTCACATGCTACAATTTAGATACTATTCAATGATAAAGTCAAACAGGCTGAGGGAATTAAATGTCCTGTGGGGGCATTCCTGGTAACATGGCCACCAGCAATACAGGCAAGCACCACAGAAAACATATTTGTAAAATGTAGGTTGATAAATGAATAACTGATCTAGGAATATATGATATATATACAGTGAAGGGGGACAATTAGGGTTCTGTTTGTCTAGGACTGGTTTGACGTTATAGGACAATATAAAAAGTAGCCACACCTGGGTGTAGGTTATGAATAAACAGAGAAAGAATCTCTCACATTGTTGTGAGTCATTTTGACTTTCTTGGTTTCCTTTTAGTAGAAAATGATATTTGTTCGTTTGTGTGCGGAAGAGTAGCAAACAGATTCCTAACTCAGAAAAACACTCTATTTCTTTCATTCTCTTTGTAGCGGGATATTAATCAAGTTCTTTTTTCTTTCATTGCTTCGATTAGTACCACTTTGGAATGAAACTAATGAAAGCTCCAAAAAACCTACTAATTACTCATTAATTAATGATTAATTAATTAATCACTACCGCTTCCACCTCACAGGGGGTGCACTTGAGGGCTGTAACCTGGGGGTTCCTTGCTGCTAAGCCCACTACCTCCTTGCAGGGGTTAAAGGTGAAGACCAGGGGCTTCTTAGACTCTGTGCCTCACAGCGAGCCTATGTCAAACCCCACGGTGGTACGGAGGGTCCACTTTCAGTTTGTGAAAACTTTTCTTAGGCCAAATACATTTTTTTACAAATAACTTTTAATCAAATAACCAATATTGTAAACAATTTTTGAGAAAAGTATAAACTAACAAGGTACTGTATTTGGCTTTACAAACTACTGTACATTAACAAAATGAAGCCATCCCCTTTAAGCTGCATTAATTTTTTCTGAAACAATTTAACATAACCCCATATAAGCCCACCCCCATATAGATGCCAGATGTCATTTTTGTTTATCATAATTCCCAATTACATTTAATGCTCCAGATGAAGGCCTTAAAATTTCATGGACTTGGTTAACTGAACCTTGTTTTCTTAGGTCTCACTTCTGTAAAGGTGAATTTTTTGAAATGAAGATCATCTTGGAATAGTCAATGAATAAGTGGGCTGAAATACATAATAAATTAACAAATACGTATATGAATGCATGTTATACATCAAAAAAAAGGAACATTGCATGTTTTATACGCATGTGGACACCTAGAAATGAGCTGATTTGTCTTCTTGGCAGTGTATTCCTATAAAAAAGTAGGAGTCAAGCAACAGAATGCATTAGAGATCCATTCTGACACATTTCTTGGTAACCATCTGCAAAAAAAACAATCAAACACTGACACCAGATGCCGGTAAATATACAAAAGAGACCCTTTAGGGCATATTACAGATGGAACTGTGGCGAGGATCACAAACTAAATTATCATAACTCAAACCCTGTTTACATTGTTTATACACTATATTGAAATGTTACTAGATTTGAATTTGAAATTTTAATTTTATACTTGCTTGAGACTTGATAAAGGGAGGACAAACCTCTTGAAAGCTTGTCTATCTAAACCGACTGTTAGTTCAATAAATAGGTATCAACAAGTATTGCAATACTCATGTTTATGCATATGGACTAACTCGACCACTCTATCCTACCTTCTAGTCTACCTTTTATATGTATATATATATATATATATATATATATATATATATACACCAGAAAGGAGGTATTTCAAATTCATATACAGTTAGTCCTCGGGTTACGACGGTCTCGAGTTACGTCGTTTCGTGGTTACAAAGCTTTATATGAGAGTGTTTGGTGTAGGTTTGGTGTAGTTATAGGTGTTAGAATAGGTGTTTGGATAGGCTATGTGTTTGCAGTACAGTACTGTTATTATGGTACAGTAATGTATATGAATGTATGGTCCGACTTGCATCGAAATTCGGTTTACAACGCCATGTAAGAACGGATCAACGTCATAAGTCGAGGACTACCTGTACATACATATATGACCAAAAGATCTTATGCTCAATCTTGGGGTACTGCAATCTAATCCTGGAGAGGATCCTGCAACTTATTATGATTATTTTTAAATTATTTATTCTATCATCACAGCCTAGACATGGAAATGACAATGACATATAATGGAACAGTTTAATCTCCAGCAATTATTTGCCCTTCTACTTGATAAAAAAATATTTTTACAATATATTATTTACTTAAAGTGCACCTGTCACTTCAAAACTAATACTAATTTAAGCTGTACTAATGAAATAAATGTTTTTGTAAATATATATGTATTTTAAAAAAATGTACCTTTTCGGTGGGTGGGGCTAAATGATGATTGACATTATAACTCCTCTAATCAGATCCCTTAAATCACAATCTAGAAGGGATCTGATTGGAGGAGCTATAATGTCAATCATCATCACCCGACCCAGGAAAGAAAAGGCAGGCTGACAGGGAAGATGACAGAGATAAATGCTGTTAAAAGGTACATTTTTTTTAATGGATATATATTTACATTTATTTCATTAGTCCAACCTAAATTATTATTAGTGTTTTAAGGTGACAGATGCACTTTAATTTCATCTGTCACCTCAATGTTTCAGTTTATCTGTTTGGAATTGCAGGCCTTTGACATAAAGGGGAACTATAGTCAAATTACATCTTTACATCTTTACAAATGTAGTACTATACCTTAGTGAGAAGGTTTCTCCCCAGTAGTTGTTTCATGTGACGTAGAATGATTGAGTAGGCAACACTGATAAACTCCTGCACCAGGAAATGTGTGTGTGAAATGTTCTGGCCAGTTTTCCATGAAAAGGTACCCTCCACCGGACATTTTTGCCCTACTTACTACTTAGCACATGTGCACAAGTCAGCATTCCCCCTAAAATTTCCTGCATTCCAAGCTTAATTTATGTGGTCAAAAGGTTAGCACACTGCTTAACTAATAGAAGTCATGCAGCTTTTTCTTTTAATGTTGCCTATCTTGCAGAACAGAAAGAGGAGGGGGAGCAGGAGGAGGAAAATGTCAGCCCTCAGGAAAACTAATTAAGGGAGGCAAACTGCAAGTATTACTTCTTCCCTAAATGTTTTTTTAACTATTTGTGTAAGCAATTTTCTTAGTAAAAGGAGTTTTATATGTATGTGTGCAGTTATATCAGCACTATAGAGCCCCTTTAATCCACAGGCATGAAAATTCTAAAAAACTTTAAAGAAAATCTGAAAATTCTAAAAAATATTGAGGTCCTCATTCACCTGTCGAATTCACCTCACCACAATTCGAGTGGCATTGGTAAAATTCACTTTTCAGGATTGACTAAGTGGAGAAAACACTTGTTGAACAAGAGAACAGCGGCGTAGTGTGGCGTAGTTAGGCAGATAGAAGTAGGATGAGAAGTCATGCAGAGTGAGGCAAATTTGACAAGTGAAGGGCAGTGACGTCAGCCTCACATTATCCCACCAACTGTATTGTGTGTCACCTTGTCCCTAGGTCATATTGTCACTTAGTTGTAGTCACCATTGTCACTTTTGAATAAATAGTCTCCTTACACAACACCCAGGCCCTGCCATCAACCCCCCCCACCCCCCCAGTTCGCCAATCTGAGGTGGCAAAGTCAAACCGATAAATTCGGAATAGTTCATCTAGTCCAGCAGTTCTCAACCTATTTGAGACATTGACCCTCCCTGCGATGACATCACCATGCGACGTTTGGGCACGACATCATCACATCGCGTGTCACTTGATGACATTCAGGCACAATGTCACCTTGCAGGAACCCCTATATAAAGGGACCTGCGCTCACTACCAGAGTTATAGCATGTTTGGCGACCCCTGTGAGAGCATCGTTCAACCCCCAGGTTGAGAACCGTGGATCTAGTCACATTTGCACCTTCACACCACTCCTCTGCTTAGTCAATAGTATACGTACCTGTGCACATGCACACAAAATAATGCAAAGAGCTCCGTAAAATCATAACTATCGCAGTCGCCTGAATTGGTTGTGTATTTGCCACTTCACAGCATTTTCTCAATAAGAGAACAGGGGGAAGTGGAGAATAGATGCAAATTCATAGCTTTATGCCACTATTTGGACTTTAGTTAGAGGGGCTGTGAGGAAAGTATCAGAGTAATGTTCAGTTCTATCAAGTATCACTACAAAATGAATTTAACAAATTTGCATATTGGACAATGCGGATTTACAATATCTATAGAAAGGTATTAATACAATAGAACTCTTTTAAAAGAGATAAATTACAAGGGTTTGCTGTGTCAATAATAACTGAGTTCAGGAAAGGTGTCAATACCTCAACATGTACAGAGGAGGGAGGTGATATGATGGAAAGATTCAAATGTACCAGTGGAAGCATTTGCCAGAAGAGGAAGAACAAAAGGCTGCAATGTGAATTGAGGAAGATATAAACTGAAAAGTTACAGAGTACTTGTTTACAGAAAGTCTGAAAAATCCATGGAAGGACTTTCTGGTGTATGTGGTGGTGCAACCAAACACAGATTTAAAACAAGCACAGGATAGATAGAAGGCAAGGTTTACAGTTACAGAATGCACATACTCTGTAAAAATGTGTAAAATTGATCGACTGGGCATGCTGGTGAAACCCAGGAGGGGGCAGGCTTATGTGAGGGACCGACGTCACATAACCCAAAAGTGAGGAGGAGTGGCAATGTATTCATCTGATGATCCTGGGCTTAAGATCGTCAGATGAATACTGATCTAGCAGTAGTACACTTAATATTGGGGCATATTTACTAATGTCAAGAGACATATTTGCTATTTTGTTAACGTTTTCGCCATTTTCACCTGCTCTTTGGTGCTATTGCAATTTACTAAGCCCTTTCCAACTTTTTTTTACTGATACAACATTTCGACAGGTTGAGGGTGGTTAAAATCCTTTCTCGTCTTTTCTCTTTCTGCCCCCCACATCTGGAATTCTATACCCCTTCATCTTCGCCAGGAACATTCCCTCTGCACTTTTAAAACCGAACTGAAGTCGGTTTACTGATACAACATTTCAACAGGTTGAGGATGGCAAAGATCCATGATTCTCTAAGGCAGTGATTTTCAACCGGGATTCCGCAAGGACAACCCAGGGGTTCCGCGACGCACTGGTTAATCGGCATCATTACCCGGCTCATCAGAGAGAGATCGCATCGATCTCTCTCTGATGAGCCGGGTAATGATGCCGATAGCTAATGATTCGATCTCTGTCCCTGCTAACAGTGATCTGACAGCGATCTCTCAGTGATGCGGCCTCAGTCTCTGCTAACAGTGATCTGACAGCGATCTCTCAGTGATGCGGCCTCAGTCCCTGCTAACAGTGATCTGACAGCGATCCCTGTTAGCAGAGACAGAGATTGCAACATTACCCGACTCATCAGAGAGAGATGGCAGCCTTGGGTTCCCCTGAAGAAAAAAGGTTGAAAAACACTGCTCTAAGGAGATGGGTGTGTAAGATTCCTTGGCATAATAATCGGTGATATTGATATCGATATTAAAGGTTCCCATTGACATTAATGTTAATTGTAGGGGTATTAGCGCATCAATATTTACCGATATCGATTTTTATCGATACCATTTTTTTTCAGTTTTCATAAATGAGGGTGAAAAGTAAAATGTGGTGGCATAAAGAAAAAAAAACACAAGCGAAAAGCGCAAATACGATTTTTTTTACTTTAGTAAATACGCCCACTTAGTGAACTGCTGATAAATCGATCAGGTAAGTATATAATCTTGTTATAGTTCTCTTTTAAAGTATGAGACATAAAATATTCAGTGTGCAAACCTTGTGTGAAAATCTGTTATGCATATGCACTGGGCATATTTCATAAACCTCTATATTTAAAAGGTAATGTCAATTTGTATGGAGTCAAACCAATCTTACTAAATCACTTGTTAAACAAAGACATACTTGAAGAATAAATCCTACTGTAGAGAACAAGTTTTTGGTTATTGCTCCTAGGATTTAAAGGAGACCAAAGTAAAAAAAAAAAAAAAAAAAAGGATAGTTAAAATACTTACCTTATACAAAGACGACTGATTACAGTCACAGCATGAGCTGTGCTGTAATTAGCCAGCAGCCGAAGCTCCCCCAATGCCTCCTTCACAGCATCTGGCTGACTGAGAAGCCAGCGCGCATCTCCTTCTTCCTGCTTCACCGGCCCTAAAATACCCGAGGTATAACAGGGTGGGAGGAGCTGCCAGTCAGCCAGCGCTGTGAAGAAGCACCGGGGGAAGCATCGAGAGCCGGCTAATTACAGCACAGCACATGCTGTGACTGTAATCATTCGTCTCTGCATAAGATAATTATTTTAACTGTCTTTTTTTGTTTTTTACTTTAGTTCTCCTTTAAATGAATTAGTTTTAATGAATGTTGTATAGAGGATTCAACACAATTGCAATCTGAGGCATGCATCTGATTCATATTAGCAGACCTGAGAACTTGCTGGGTTTCAGCAATGCAAATAGCAGGTCTACAGCGAAACCGACAAGTTCTCTGGGCTAGCTCTGCTATATAAAGCTCTGCCTCCTCTCTGGCCAAAAAACGCCCTATCCTACCCAAATACAGCCCCAAAATGCCTCAGATGTATATAATTAGTCTCCAAAAATAGTAGAGGAAAGGTGAAAAATACTTCATAGAAGCTGAGATTTTTGCAGAGCTCTTATTATGTTTTTAAACGTCCCATTAATGTCAGGAACTATGATTCTAAGTACTCTAAGGGCCTAATTCACCATAGTGCGAAGTGAGCCGCGAAGCCTTCGGCTCACTTCGCACATGGTGTTATGCGCCCGCTGATGTCCAGCACGCGGATATCAGCGAGCGCATTAAAGGGATTCCAGTCCCGGCGAAGAGACTCGAGTGCTCTCGCCAAGACTGGAATCCCTTTAAAGCGTTCACTAATGTCCGCGTGCAGGACATCAGCGGGCGCATAACACCATGTGCGAAGTGAGCCGAAGGCTTCGCGGCTCACTTCGCACAATGGTGAATTAGGCCCTAAAAGTATGCAGTACTACAATTCCCAGGGTGCCTTTAGTTAGCAGACGTTTTGAAATACCTATTTATACAGTTATTACCAGAGTGATGAGGAAAGCATCATCTTTTTTTGCTTATTTGTGTGTTTGTAACATACAGTAAAAGCACTGCTTAAATCAGCTGTATTTATTTATTCTATAAGATCTGCTCTTTGATTTGGGTCTGTCAGTATCACTTTAATTATAAGCAGAACTTAAGGACTTATGCTGCTTTGACATAAAGCAGTGTAACACAGGCACACTTCAGTTTCTTTTAACAGATGTAAAGTAAGGAATGGATACTAGATTACATCATTTATATTTTTAGGTTGTTTTCCTCACACCGCATGCAGCTCATTTAAGTGAAGTTGGCTTGACACTGCATAGCACAGTAAGAAATCCTCTTAACCGCAGATAAGTAAAATCTGATTTCGTATGACTCAGAAGTGTACCCCACAGTCCAAATGAAAAGACCATTAGTTCATTCATAGCAAATTCCAAATGCAGCAAATCACTCACTAGATGGAGTCTCGCGGTAATATGGCAAAACTGAGTAGTAAAAATGACATTAGACACACTTTCTCTTACTCCCATGTTTCAATATGTCAAGGTTGCAGTCTGTACTATCCAGAATAGTCCTGAAATTATACTTTTTCTTTGTGTTTTTCATTTTGCAAATATTGTGCTTTATATACAGTGTACACAGCTGTCCACACAAAACCACATACCACTTCCCAATCTACCCCCTGCCCCCACACATACACACAACGTGCACATACATAAACAACCACATGCACATGTATACACACACAGCCACAAATATATACAATACCCACTTCTACCCCTGCCCCCATGCATACTTGCAAATCACATATAAGCCTATCCACACACAGCCACATACATATGCACAACCCACATCTACTGCTTCGTCACATATGCATAACTTGGACATACGCAGTCCTTTACAAAAATACACAAACATGTACACCATCCACATCTACCACTGACCCTCCACACACTCACATTTCACACACACAAACACATATTCCCCCACATACACACAGAGTGGGACTGGCCTGCCAGGTGTGAATTTTCCTGGTGTCCAGAAAGGCCAGTCTATAGCTGTCTACACACGCTCACACCTCACACACAACCCACATCTCATCCTTACCCAATGTGTATGTAGTTGCAAAAAAATTAATTCGATTTTTTTTTTCAGTGTTTTTCTACTTTACGAAACTGCTTGCAGGTACAGAAAACAAAAAAATGGCCGCTGACAATCCCTTTAAAACAAGTACTGGGTGCCAGGAGCAGAGAGACGAATTTGAAACCAATTTGTAGTAATAGAAATTCTCCGGCACTCCAAAGTGAAGAAATTAAAAAGTTGCTACTTTATTGTGACTCCATGGTCAATGAACATAAAATCAAGTAGTACACATCAAAGGGCCTACACGTTTCATGCGCAGCACTTATTCATTGCAATAGGCGTAGGCCCTTTGACGTGTACTACCGGTACTTGTTTTTATGTTCATTGACCATGGAGTCACAATAAAGTAGCAACTTTTTAATGCTTGCAGGTACAAGCAAAAAATATATGTTATTGGTGATATTAATAGGTGAAGTGCTAATACTTCATTTAGTGATTGCTTGCACTAAATAAATGTGCTACAATAATCATCATGTAAAGCGTACATATTTGTTGAATGAATATGCTCCATCTAGCAGTAACATTTATTTTCTTTTTCTACAAGTAGGTACATCCTTATGCATTAATAAAGAGGAACTAATTATTACTTTGTGGAAGGATAAATTACAAAAAGTGCTCACATCCTAGTGAAACACAGGGACAGTGCAGTGCTGATGAAAGGATCCAGAATTTTCAGATGTTTTATTCCCTCAAAAGCCTTAGCCTGTTTCTTGTTTAATCAGGGGAACAGCTGGTGTTTCTTGTGTAATGCTATGAAGACTAAGTTTACACCCTCTAGAGGCTACAGGACTTTTTTTTCTGGCTTAACAAATACGCATGGTGCCAGAAGTTCTTTATAGAAAATGCTACGAGAGCAGTTTATTTTTAACTGTTAAATATTCTCCCTTAGAATATATATTTCTCAAAAAATGCAATTGGTAGAATTTACTGTTTAGCTGCACATGTACATAAGGAGTAAACTTAATAAGCTTGTGTCCCATAATCCCCAGGCAGTTGGCCAACCTTTAGTGGCATAGTTTATATGGCTATCTTCAGGGCCTCCTATTGTTATTGTACTAGAACAGCCAGCCACATGGATGCCTATTTAACCTGACCCCAGAGGGTACTTTATATTCCTTGACCAATAAGCTCTGGGGAAAAAAACATTTCAATACCATTGGCTGGTACTTCAGCCATGGCCCAGATGTCCATCCATCTCTCTGTTGCTATGTTGGTCCTAGTCAGACTTTCCCAGTGGTTGGGTGGTATTGTCAGTAGTGCAATTAATATTTTCCAGAGGGGAATTCACTTGGCAATTTCCATAAGTGGCTCTCCCTTTCTACCCATTTAGAGTCACCACATGAGGGGGCTGGGGACTGACATTCTAATACCTGGGCTTACTCAGCCAGCCCCTTGCAAGGTTCTGTACATTGAAATTTCCCTAACCTTAATCAGTGCATTACAGGTGTGCTTACATCTTGGGACATGTCGTCACATGTGTCCCGAATTGGAGGTCTGTATGCTTGTCTGTGAATGTGTTTGGGTTAAGAGCACACCAAAAGGTGATGGACAGAACAAGTAGGGATGATAAACTACTCTTGTTTTTGCACTAGGACATTTTTGCTCATTTATTACAACAGCAAATAGCAGCATAAGAAATCTGTTTCCTTCTTCTGTGTTGCAATTTGGCAAATGATTATCTCCAACCTGCTCCTCAGTAATTGTTGTGCTTGATTTTCTTTAAAGGATCATGTGGCCAAAACCTTTGTGTTGATTTTAGCTGCTGGAAAATGTGGGGAATGCATAACTAATACAAAAATAGCCTTTTTTTAATATTTGTTGTCGTTTCTTTAAAAATAGCATTAGGGAAGTTTGTAATTCCTCGAAGAAACATGTATGCCGATATTTATTTGTACTTTACTTTTAATGGCTAACTCGTCTGAATAAACTTTTCATATCTGGGCTATCTTTGTTGTTTCATGTTCTTACTGGAGATTCAATTTTTGCTGCTACATTGCTATTGCTTCTACACATCAAAGTGAAAGGTTGTTGGCTTTGGATTCTTGAATTACACAGAAAAAAGCTATGCTTACAGACAATAGTGGCTTTCAGTCAGAAAAAGGTGTGATCTTTTTACAGCAACCACACAATTAACTACTGTTTAATAAGAGTTGTGCAATATTTAGGAAAACTGTAGAGGTCCAAATCATGACACATATACTGTACTGTATATAGTAATGTGGTTTTAGAATCTGGTCACTTTCTGACAAGGGGTCCAGCGCAGGGGTGGACAGGATGAGTGGCCAAAAGGAAAGCTGCCTGCACAGTGCCAGCTTAGCCTACCTCTCATTAAGCTAGAGCAGGGGTAAGTTGAGAAGGGTGAGCTAGTCATACATGTATACATGTAAACTGCACATGTAGACTGCAGACAAGTTATGTTTTTGTTTATATTTATTAATAAGGACATTTTTCTGTACACCTGCTTGAACTCACAATAGGAAAATCTTAAACACAAGTGTAAACTTACACCAGTGTTGTGATCCATAACAACTAAATAGACAATTTGGTAAATTATGTCAACTGCAGCGATTGGTGCTTATGGGTCTCAGAACCAGTGCAAGATTTCACTTATATTTGTGATTTCCGTTACATGTGTGTCTGTTTAAATCACAGCCAAATGTGTGCTTTGGTTTACAATTACATACAATATTTGCTGATACTTTAACACAAGGTATGGTTTATGGCAAATATGATAGACATTTTACAGTATAATAAACAAATGATTAATAATGTGGACATGCATCGTCACAGAGTACTTCAGCAAGTCTCAATGGAAATGTCATTCTGCAGGTTGATATTGTTATATCACTCGATAAATTCCCTCCAAAAGGACTGAGGAAAGATGTATGGTAAATATGGACACAGTAGAGAAAGGAACTTGCAATGCGTGAGCAAAACGTTATGTGAATGATTTCTCAGAGTTTTCATGTTCACACTGGCTTATTGTGCACATCAAAGGAATGGTAGTGCAGTAAGTAACTAGTCCAGGATAATCAATCAGGATCTCAAATAAACTTGCAATATAAGTATAAAAATAAAAACATGATTTGAAAGAGGGTTTTATTTGTGCAATAAATAGGTAGTTTTTATTACCATCACCTGCTATCAGCAAATCTCTCTTTTTTATTTTTATACTTCTATTGTGCACGTCGTTTAAACAAAAAAAAAAAGTTGTGAAAAAATGCCGAATATACGCCGTCGTGAAAAAACTTTGAAAGTAATGACTATAGTGCGTACAATGTCACACTAATGTTTCATAGAGAAGAACATGCACTGGGACGCTTCATGATGTTTGTTTTTTTTTAGCGTATAGAACGCAACGTGAACAATGTGAAAGTATTCGTATTAATAGTAATTAAACAAAAGCAGTCACATATGAAAGAAAAGCGATGAGTAAGTGCTATTATTTTTATGTAAAATGCGTCATGAAAATAAGCCAGTGTTAATGCAACCGTGTTTTTTTCACAATGTTTTTTTAAAAAACCTACGTGCACAATACACCAGTATGAACCTGGCCATATAGTCTATTTTAATTTTCATAACTTGTTTCTGTCATTAGAAGTACATGGTCACTGAGATATTACTCTTAAACACCGATTTAGGCAATGCTAAAACACATAAAAAATACAAACCAATAACCTAGCAGTTGTTTTGAATTAAACAAAAGTTTTGACTAGTCGATACAGTCCAGGACACTGATTCCAGTTTTGACTTGTGGTCCCCCATAAACACCACCAATTTTCTAATCTTATCTCCCATGCACCATTTCCTTCTGTAGTTGAAGATCCTACTTTTATGTCCACTGGGCTCTCTTAGGTCCCAAGGTAAATTGCATTCAAAGAGATTTCTCAATATTACCTTCCCTGAGACAAGTCACAACAACAAAACCTAGGTCTTAGAGTTCTACTACTGCCCGGCCTACTGTATCTTATTCCACTGTTAAATGCTGAAACATACGTCATGTACATAAAATGCCAAATACATAATATACGTCATGTACCAAATAATCATATCAAAAAGAGAAGATGGAAAATATCTGATTGAATAAAATACATATCATCCTCATTATATTTTAAATGTGTGCTCTTTGTGTAAACAAAGCACAAATATTCTGGGAATCTAAAGGGTTTTCAGATAAACAGCGTAGACTACATTCTGCAATGGATGCTGTAATACAGTTTCCCAGACTGTAGTCATTTCTAAAAGAGATTTAATAGATAATTTTGCTATCATAATGCCTTTGAATAATAGGAGTAAGTGATGTGTTCAGTAAGGTCCATAGAGCTTTGCCCTATTTGTGGAAAAAAGCACATTTCTTTTGCTACATTCATAACTTCAGCTACATGTACAATACGTCATCTCACTTAGCCATTTCCATATATAGTATTCAAATTGCCTATGAAAATACATGCCTACAAAGCTATTTAGTATGAATTGCATATATGGTGTGGCACACTGTATCTAATCTCTTGTAGTCATAAACCCAAAGACTTATCCCATAATCTTTGCATGAAATTTCAAGCAAACATATTAGTAAACATATTACATTATTAAAAATATGGACCCTGTTCAGTCAGGTTGGCAATGCTGGGCGAAATTTATAAAAAGCGAAATTTAAATTCTGATCGCATGTGCGGAATTTTTACCGCACAAACGGAAATCGATCAAAATTCTGCACGTGCGACCAGAAATCGATCGAAATTCCGCACGTGTGGAAAAATTCCACATTTAATAAGTTTTGCCCAGCATATTTGTTTGGTTACTTTGGCCACAGGTTGACATTCTTTTATTGGGATGTGGGAGTGATATACAGTATTTTGTAGTTCTAAGATGGTAGTTCCCATAAAAAGTTACATACAATTTGAGTTATTTATTTACCATATAAACTGGTGTGGATTTCCTTGCCAATGAATATGGCCCTTAGCTAAGCTACTTCAGTACACATTAGGTCAGAAGACATGACTATCCCTATTTGAAAGGAAAGGCAACCCCCAAAATAATTTATCATTAATGTAATGCACACCCCATGCCCAAGCCTATGCCAATTACTCGGATTTAGCAACACTGGTACCACCATCAAATGAGAATTCCCAGGTGGCTGAATGAGCTAGGGTTCTATTGCTTATCTTTATAGTTCTGAATGGAATTTACTGGTGCTTATAAAATGTTTGCTTTTTCTTCCTGATAATCATATAGCATAGTATTCTGCTTTATGATTTAGATTCA
Organism: Pipa parva; assembly: GCA_019650415.1. NCBI lineage: Eukaryota > Metazoa > Chordata > Amphibia > Anura > Pipidae > Pipa > Pipa parva. The sequence goes on from WMED01002659.1 coordinate 18,182, forward strand.
TGGGAAAGAATCATAATCTGTGTAGTACACACAAAATACCTAAGATCAAAATTATTTTTCAATTACACTAATGCTGGATGGAGAGACCAAATAAATTACAAAAATATGGGAGGAACAAGACAAGCAAAACTGGACTTATCAGATGAAAATAACACAATAATAAAGGGGGAAAACAAGTACTTGTTTGGCTTCTGCAAACAATTAAATATGTTTTTAGACAAGAATAAACATGTCATGAATGAAAGAAATTTTTATGCATTTTACTCCAGCTTACTCTGACCTTTTTCCTGGCTATTATGGCATCTGGACGGTGATGCACTAAGCGGTTTCCTGTATTTAGTAACTTAGGGAGTTAATCATAAAAAGTGCCAATTTGCCAGACATAGCAAATTTCCATCTATTCACTCGGACAGACAATTTTCTACTCCCTATTCACTAAACAGAGGATAACCTTGGGGAAGAAGTGAACAGTGACAGAGGTTATATGATGCATAATCAGGCATAGTTAGTCAAATTTGCCCAACTTAGTGAAATGATGTCATTTTCCATGATTCATGTCACTATAACTGTATCTTTCTTAGATTAATGTCAACATAGTTTTTATAGGCAGGATTGATTATTATACATTTTCACCAATTTGTCATGCTTTGATCACCACTACTGTTGCTATATTAAAGTCGCCTACATTACAACATGTGATTCTTACATCCCTTTCGATGCAACAGTATTGTTGTTATATTGTAACTTGATCACTATATTTTCTAGGTCATTTGAGTGTTCAGTTGCCTTACGCCAAACTGGAGACTTGCCATCAGCTCCCTACTTTGCCACCTTTGAGCTGGTGAAGTCAAGTCAGTGCATTTGAAGAACTACATAAACATTTTCAAATTTACCATTTCGTCAAACTCTGACACTTGGTAAATAGTTGAAAGTTGGATGAGGTGAAGAGAAGTGTACAAGCCCATTTTAAGGTGTCAAATTGGCCAGAAATTCACCACATCCCCGAGTTTGGTGAATAGGCTATGTTGTGGTTACTGGGAGTGAATTGGGATCTTTGTGCCCCTTCGTCTTAAGTTATTTCCATGTTTATGTTTGCGCTTTAACATTTTCCACTACCTCTGCTAGAAGTTTCCACATCCTCTACTAGAAAATTGTTATCCGCAGTAAAATAACATATTATTATGTCACCCCATCAGTTTCAGTTTATATACATTTGTTTTAAAGAGAAAATTTTACTGAAAAATGCGCCCCTTTTAGATCTTACTGAAGCCTTTTGCACATTTTAATGTATAAGTCATAAGCCACCTTTCCCTTATTTCCTCAGATCTTTGATGTGTTATGATAGACACGTATACATGTATTTCCTGAAAAATTCTCTCTAACATATTCATACATTTCTATAAGGATATCAAATTAAAAGTGTAGTCATGTGATACAGCGGGTGCAGAAACTATGAACAAAAGGACATTTTAAAGTACATATTATGTAAACATTGATCCAAGGATACATGATTGGCAGGTTTGGCCTATGGAAATGTTTCTATTTGCTTTAGGAAGTGATCTGGATCAATTATGCTGTCATTCTTAATTGCTTGTTATGTAGTACACATTATGTATTGCAGAGATTGGATTACACTGGATCTCCTCAAACACATAACTTCTTTTAATATATGCTTTAATGAGCTAATGTGCTTGCCTTCCATCTATCATATACATTTTAACAAGGCAGTCGTCATTTTCTCTATTGACAGTATTAGCATTTCCACAATAAGATTGATAGTCATTTATAGAAACAGAACTAAATGAATGTGTTTTTTTTTCTACACAAATGATACATTGTTAAGGCAAGAAATTAATCATTTTATTTTGTACATTTATATTGCAGTGGTTTATGTAGATGAATCAATTATTTCAGTCCCTGCTTCTGTGGAGCTTACAATCTAGTTTTCCTACAGAGTCTCACACACTCAGACAGACAGACAAACACAGACTGAGGCCAATTTAGTCCCGGCATAATTAACCAAGTATGTTTTGGGATTTGGGAGGAAATGTGAGTGTGTGAAGGAAGCCCACACAAGTATAGGGAAAGTAACAAACTTCATGCAGATTATGTCCAGGGTGGAACCTAACCCAGTGTTGCAAGGCAGCAATGCTATCGATTGAGCCACCACACTGACCTCTATGTGGAACGCATGGATGCAGGTTGGATTCTTTTTATTTAAATTCAATATGTAAAATGCATTTTTATTAGATACATTAAAATTTGGCTAAAATTTATGGCACCGGATTTTTTTGCATTCTTTCCATTGCATTTGCTCTGAAACCATTTAAAGGGCACCTGTCACCTCAAAACTCTAATATTCATTTAGGTTCTACTAATGAAAATAAACATTTTTGTAGCTATACATGTGTTTTAAAAAAATGTACCTTTATACAGTGTTTCTCTCTGTCATCTTCCCTGTCAGCCTGACTTTTCTTTCCCGAGTCAGGTTGGACAGGGCTAAATGATGATTGAAATTACAGCTCCTCCAATCAGATCCCTGCTAGGTCATGATTTAAGTGATCTGATTAGAGGAGCTATAATGTCAGTTATCATTTAGCCCTGCCCAACCCAACACTCGAGAAAGAAAAGTCAGGCTGACAGGGAAGATGACAGAGAGAAACACTATATAAAGGTACATTTTTTAAATACATATATATTTACAAAAATGTTTATTTCATTAAGAGAACCTAAATTAGTTTTAGAGTTTTGAAGTGACAGGTGCACTTTAACTACCATGTAGTTTACTTTTGATGGAGGTGGGGGTTTGACTATGAGTGGATAGAGTGGGCTACAAGGGGCAATTTTTAGAGTAGAGGAAATACCTGTAGCTCTAATAGTAAAATGTATGTGTATGTAAAAAACTATGCTAGTGGGTCGACTGATCATGTACTAGATTCACCAAAACATTGATACACAGTAAGATATTATTTCATATGAGTCTATTTGTTTCTGAGCTCTTTAATAACTGAAATGTTGGAGCTGCTTTAACAAATGAAAAGTAAGTGGTGTGCTGTGGTCTGTTGCTATGTATGCTACCAAGTACCCTACATTTAGACAAGATAAATGAAATGCAGTGCAGGCCCTTTGGAAAGTATATATGTAAACATAGATTTAAAATGTAAACATAAACAATATTAAACTATGACATATTATTAGCAACATTTTAGTTAGCTATATGCAAATAATTTAAAGTGTGCCCAATCGCTGCTGCAACCACTGTGATTGTTATTGTTACTCCCCATAATAATTGTAAGTGTTATTGCCAGATGGGTCTGAGAATGAATTAGAACAGTTAAGGAACAACAGAAACAATGTATTCAGTTTTTTGTATACATATATACAGTATATTCGAGAGAGAGAGGGCGCAAGCACCTTTAAAGGGCTCTTCCGTATCTCTATTAGCGATTCAATTCCCAGACAAATAGTTTGCACTATTTCTTTGTGGGACCTTGTGCTTACAATATGATGTGACTTCTATGGAGTATTGGAAAAAAGTGTCGATATCAGTTACTAGATAAGAGGCTATTTTGGGAAGACTGCTATGTTATCCATCTTAACAGGCATCTGTCATGAATTATTAGAGGTAATTGTTTGCACTGAGCATGACAACTGTTTCACATTATGCTAGAGAATTTGCCTTCACTGCATTTTGTATTAATGATATGTTAATGTGGCATGTTTTCTACAGGTGTATTGTGTCAATGGATTTCACAGTTGATCAGGATCCAAGCTAATGTATTAAAAATGATTCTCAGAAACTGGACGTGAAACAGCATTTTCATGTAGACCTTGATTGTAGGAACTGAAGGCATAACATACTTTAGAACAAAATGGATCACCTGCTGGCAGCTGTGTTGGTTCAATGGTCATTAGCAGCATTGTTGGGTTGAATTTCATTCCATTAACTGATGTCCTGCTTGTCTTTTGCTATTGCTTCATAGTTAGTTCATTTATCTTGATAAATTTGGTTGCAATTTCTTTCCCACGCAGGTTTAAAGTACTAGTAACACCAGAAAACTATTTGTATTGACATGGCAGTTATTCCTGCATAGTAGTGCTAAAAATTTTAGCTTTAAATTTGAATTTGTGTTTGTTTAACCGGTAAAAATGTCTGCAAACTCACGGTTGTTTCACAGAGAAAGAGTGAGAGACGCATCACAAACCCATAAAGAAAAAAACTGAGTAATTCAACTTATTTTTTTTACATTTTATATTACTAAATGTCTCATTTTAGCACACATATGTAGTTGGGTAGTTGATAGAGAAGCATCCTGCTGTAGGGGTTAGGGTGTATTAGTGGCAAATCTTCTAGGACCCCAAGATCTACCATTGACCACAGTACAACTTGGCACATTGAATATATTGTCCCCTATTCACACTATTCTGAATTACTATTTCACTGCCAAAGGATTATTATGTCCTGAAAAACTACAGTGTAACTTTTTACATCCTTTAATGCTGACTCATATCTGCCTTTCTTATAGTACTCTTTCCAATAGTGCATCTGTATTTCTGCCATTTATATCTGCATGTCCATTTTAGAATTCATTTGATGTGATTGATCTACCTACTGTTAACCAGTATTATGGCAAATGTATGGTGCATTATAAATAAACAATAAAAAGAACAGACAAGTAATGGAGTATAATGCACTTTGTTCTGTTGGCTGTTAGATCAAGGATACAGCCTGCTAAATCAATCTGTTATCCTTAACCATTTTTAATTCTGATAAATGCAGTGCACCTGGTTGAGCTTTCACACAGCTTATATAATTAAATGCCATAGCAGGCACGCTTTACTCTGGGATAACTGCCGGAACACAACCTGTCTTTCAAAGGGCTAAAGTAATTTATCAGCTGGTTCCACAATGGTTTGTGTAAAGTGGTGTCTACTTCTACAAGTTGCTATGTCAGGCTAATAAACATGAACTTTTATTTCTAAAATCTGCCATGACTGGGATGGTCAACTGTATTATCTGCTCACCATGTAATTGTAGAAACTCTGATTTAAGTTTAGAAACAGTTGTGGGTATTTACATAGCAGCAGGATTAAGGCACAGAAGATAATTTTTTAATGTTGCGTTAGAAGGTTATGCATGACTTTTTAACCACATTCATGGTTGTAGTGAAGCCTTACAATCTTTTCAGCTTACTTGCAGTGGTGGGATGAAAAATTCTTGGGTATTTATATGACTGTGGGAGATTAAGCAATCTGTTTCATGGAAGAAAAGTTTGTAATATTTATTATGCAATATAGCATCTCAAATACAAAAAATTTGCAACTACAAAATAGCACTCTCCATAAGGAAGGGAAATTCTGAAAGAAATATCATGACCACATTGGAAGTCGACAGGTTCTTTAAAACCTCATGTTTTTTCTTTAACAAGCTTTGCAAAGCCTACATAGTACTTCTGACCCCCAATCCAATGTTACGCCAAGTATAATATAATATATACTGTATAAATGTACAGTCATGGCCAAAAGTTTTGAGAATGACACAAATATCATATTTTCACAT
>WMED01002660.1:0-23736 GCA_019650415.1 Pipa parva
TCCCTGTCCCTAGTTCATCCTCACAATGTGCCACTAACTGTATGTAAGTGAATATTACAATATTACATCCTTTTCTATGTCACCCTATTCCTAGTGCATGTTGTCACACAGCTGCAGACTTTGTCACTTTTGAATGAATAGTTGCCTTAAGGCACACTGGAGCAACTGCCAAGTTTGAACCCACCTAAACCTGGCTTTGATAAGCTTCTAAACTCAATCATTGTGAATAATTTGCATCAGAAGCCAGTGGTAATACTAGATGAGGAGTTTCACTTTCTAGAAGAACCATCCCTAGCTTTAGTTGGTGAATGGAGTATTAAGAATCATAGGCAGGATATGGTAACATTACATCTATTACAAATCTTGGGAAAACTATAAGACTACATATATATTATTTTTTTCATTCTGTATCTTTCTTCTCAGTCTATTTTACAGTTTTTATTTGAAATCCCATCCTTGGTGCTAGCTTATAAATGTGAACAAGACTGGTAAAGAAAGCTGCTATTTACAATGTATTAAAAATTACATTTGAGGGGGGAACATCTTCTTTAACTGTATTATAGAGCGGTATTAAAGGAACATATTTCCTCATATAAATAAGTAAAACACTGCTCTGTTGACTCAGTTTCTCTTTGTTTCATTACCATTATAGACAGAGGGGTTGCTACGCTTTGCTTATAAAAATGGACACGCATAAAACGCACATACTGCAGGGATAATTAGAAATTGATTTAAATTCTACTGTAGGAGCGAGCATTACTTTCAACATGAATACCTCTCAGTCTCAATGGAGAGGAATCGTTTTTACCTTTGTTATTATTGTTGTGTGTGTGTAATACAGTTATACGCATTCCCCTGGTGCCTGCTGGGAAGGATGGTTCATCTTCACCTTGTTTATAAAGCACCTATAAAAATGCCTGCAATAGGGGATAATCACATATTTCCACACTTTCAAGGCTCTGATACCCAGAACTGACGAGTTTAGAATTTAGGTGGGTTATTCTCTAAAGTCCGAATTGTCTCGTAAAAGTGTGAATTCGCCAGCTAAAGGCAGTCGCAATAGGCTGCTACTGTCGCAGTTGCGTCTTTATGATGAGAATATTATGAGAATAACTTTATTATGGAAATATTGTCACAGCTGCAGCTTTAAAAATTGTCGCCGTCGCGGATTTGCTATGAGAATTTGACAGTCAAATTCGGACTTTAGAGAATAACCCCCTCAGTATCAGACTGGCCCTGCAAGACACATGGAAATCTCAAGGGGTCCCAAGCTTCAGAGGGTAATTCAGCAAGGTGCGAACTCACCTTGTGATCCTTCTATTCACCTCGCCGAGACTGGTACGCTCTTGCTTCTCTCCTACACGCGCACATCAGCGAACGCTTTAAAGGTATTCTAGTCACCTCGCAACCACTCGAGTCGCCTCGCAAGACTGGAATACCTTTAAAGCGTTCGCTGATGTGCGCGTGTGGGAGAGAAGCAAGTGAGTACCAGTCTCAGCGAGGTGAATCGAAGGATCGTAAGGTGAGTTCGCAGCTTGCTGAATTACCACCTCAGAGGGCCATCTTGTAGTTTCTAACTTCACCATTATGGTAAAGAGTGTAGGGATTTGTAGAAAAAAAAGAAGTTGGACACAACAAAAATCATTAGGGACTGAAAAAAAAGAATGAAGAGAACAACAAGCAGATCTTTTGACTAATGGCCCCAGAACTCTTGTTTCCTGATGAGCTCCAGGATCAGTGCCATTTTTATTTAAAAAAAACATCCTCCCTTCTATAGCTCCCCCAAAAAACCTCCAGATTTACCATGAATTTACCTGTACCACTGTCTTGCTTTAGGTAAATCCCTGGATTCAAAAGCTAAGTCAACCCAGCTGAAAACTTGCCCGGGCCTAGGTCCCTAGCATGACACTGCTTTCAATCAAAATCAACATGATGAACTGATACAAAACAGTCAAGGCAGAAGAGATTAATGAGACAAGATAAGGAGAGTGGCTTCTGTAAAAACAAAAGTGACTATAAATTGAAACAGAAGTAAACAATATGAAGTAAAACTGATTCACAGCAATACTGATATAAAAGAATAAATGCCAGTGCCTCTACTCGTTCCTTTAAATAGAACAGAAAAGAAAGACACAGAATAGTGTTCCCTAGTGTAATACTGGATGAGACAGTGTTATCCTCCGTGCGTTTCGCTGGGTCTGCACCCAGCTTCTTCAAGAAAAATACATTATAAGGTAAAAAGTCCAAATTCTTAAAATCCTTAACTATAATTTACCATTGTCTAACTAGTACTGGGTTATATAAAAAAAACACTAATTGGAATATTTCTGCTCATGTGGGTGGAGTTTAATTAATTTTATTACATAAAGTATTGCACTATGGGAATTTTTTTCTCTCTTTTTTTCTTTTTTCCAGTGCACTTTCTCTTTTCTTTAAGCATCTGTTGCCCTATGAAGTCTATTGAGGTGCAGACTCTTGATTTAAAATGAAGCTGTATGTATATCTTTATATACTAGTTGTTGACTTATTAAGACACTTTCAGTAAGTCAAGTTTATTTAAGCATTACCAGTATCCTGTGCTCCCCTGTGGCTTTGCTTTAAATTTGTAGGTTTTCTTTTTTATTTAAGTGTAGGAGTAGCTGTCTCAAAGCCTCCTTGTTTGTCTTGCACTACATTCTGGTCCATCACCCAGGTCTCCCAACTCCATGGGAGCCCCCCAAAGCACTCTGCACAATGCCTCTGCAGTGTTATGAAGCTCTATTCCCTTCAGGGCTGAAGCAATGGATGAGAATAGAGCTTCTGCACATTGTGGGGAGTGTCCCCTGGAGTCGGGTGGCAGTTTTGGAGGAAGGACATTGATTTACCCAGGATCCCAGTTTGTCATAAACCAACCCTGATTACATAACAATATATGACTGACTGAAATACCACTGACTAGGGTAGAACCTAGTTTTTACACAAAAACAATTGGAACAAGTTGACCACTTTGATTTCTAAGAAATGTTTCCTTTATTCCTGACGCAACATGTTTGTGCCAAACGGCCAGATATGAATCAAATACAAAGGCAGGCAATTAAAGTAACAAGAAACAGGCAAACTACAGTACCAAGATAGATTACTAAAACTGGGCTTGTTTAGTCAAGAAAAGAGAATATTAAGAGGTGACCTAATAACCATGTATAAATATATCAGGGGTCAGTACAGGGAAATCTCCCACATTGTATTTATACTATGAACTGTAAGTATAACAAGGGGGCATCCTATACATTTCTGCAACAACTAAGTTACAATTTATGGGTGCTAAATACCTGGAACTAATTCTTGATCCAAATTTGGATTGCCATTCTGATATTTGACATATTGAATCATTTTCATAAGATGAGGATAATTTGATCTGGCCACATGGTTTTGACTTCTTCTTGATTAACACTATAGTATGATAGGCCGAACTGGATGGACTTGTGGTTTTTTCTCATCCTTATAAACTGTGTTACAATGTTACTATAAAGCTTTCACATCTGAACATTATCTTCTTTTGGGAAATAATGCAAATTAAAGTCCAATATTTGTAAATACCCTGTTAAACCAATTTAATATTTTTAGGGGTATATATTAAAGGGGTACATTTGCTTAGGCCTTGCAGCAGCAATCACCTAGCATTTTCTGGTTTAGTACTGTTAGAATTATGAAAAGAATCATATGTTTGTTTGCTGTAAATGAATAAACCCGGGCAAAATGTCCCTCTTTATATATTATTGTTATATAAAAATAGGGCTGACTTTAATGTAATATTTTATATAGACAGCCACATTGTTTTTTCCTAAGGTGATCAGTGCATTGTAGACGCTGCATTAAAGTCTGCTCCACCTGTACGTGAATGACAGGATACTAATAAAGAAAAATAAATGCTATTGATGCTGTGTCCCTTGTGCAAGGACATTTTGACTGCTGGTGCTGTGCTAGGTGAGGTATCCATAAAGTTTGGCCAAAAGGTTAATACATTATTGACGATGATAGAGGAAAAGAAGGAGTCAGTGATTTACACAGTAATAGATTATAGGTCGATTGAGATGCCGATAGGGTAACCCCTATAACCACTCAAGGGATTTGCAATTCATTACACCAATGCATTGCTAACACAAAGTACAGTCTTATTTAAACGTAAGAATGTTAACCCCACTATACTTGGACCGGTGTAAACCTTAAACTAAAGAAATTCCTGACTGCGGCTAACGGCAAGGTTTTTAAAATAATATAAGCAGTAGACACCTTCGATTTACTTTTCAGTCAAAATCATTCACTGATTACTGACAATGGAGGAGGGAAGGTTTGGGAAAGGAAGACAGACAGTACAGTAAAGATGACCTACCGAAGAATCTAAAAGGTTCAATGGAAAATTTAAGGGAATATGGTGAGTAGAAAAAAATGTATCCCAAAATTCTACTCTCTACTTCTAATAGCCCTTTTTTCATTGGAGGATGTTAAATATTCTGAATTTTACATTTTTTCTCACTTGTATACTAAGTGACATAGCAGTAACTTATGGCAACCAATCAACAATTAGCTTCATTTTAATATTACACCTCTGTTAATAATATGAACACAAATAATTCTATACCTTGTGATCATTACTGTCAGAATGACCTTGAATAATTTGTGGTGTGGACCCCAGTGGCTGGGTTACTGGCACTAAGAGAGCTGAGTCCCAGCTGGAGAGAGCCTTTGGAAGGGCAAATGCCGACTAACCTCCTCTTTAATTAATTCCCATGGGTATGTTCCTTTAAAGGAGGTAGATTAGGCTGGTGGCTACCCTGAATACTCCCTTCACTGTTCGCCGAGGTGTTGGAAATGGCAGAGCGATGGAGCCGTCAAACAGCTGATTGGTGCTGGAGGGTAGTGAGTAAGCTTCTGTCAGTGGCTACCATGAGAAGGGAAGGAGAGCTTTGGAGTGCAGCTGTTTGGGCCAATGGGGAGTGGGAATTATCAAAGTAGCAGCGGCTGCATAGAATGCTGACATTGTCAGCAGGGAACACCCCAGCTCACTCCAGCTGAAAGGAGTAAACACAAGCGGTAGTCAGGATTCAAAATTGGAGTCAGGTTACTGAGAGGTAGAACAAGTTACCAAGCATCAAAACCGAGGGGACAGGCAAACAGAGCAATCCAGGAACAAACACAATAAATCACAAGCCAAATAATCAATCCAAAAGATAGCTAATAGCCTACTCATAAACTGAGCCTAAATATTTTGGCAAGAGATTGGAGGCATGGACCAGGCTTTAACTGAAATGCAGGTAGCTGATTAGTTGACTAACAAACAGCATTTAACCCCCTTTCAGTGCCAGAACCCTCACAATTACAGACGATTGGTTCATAACAAATGGCTTTAATCTATAATTGTTATCTCCTTTCAAAAATATATGTTGAAAACTTAAGGACAGTGCAGAGTGGACCTGCTTCTCTGGGTTTAGGGACTCTTAGGGGATATGTCTGGAGTTGGTGAATCCCAAGGATATGCTCCCTAGGAAAATCTTGGTCATAACAGGAGTTGGAGCAGTCACCTCTGCATTTCCTATGGCTTGAGTTTTTCTGATTAAAGAAAAGAGGTGAAGGCATCAGGCACTATCCCTAAGTTTTGTATACTGATTTATAAGCATCAGATTCATGATATTCCAATATGTGCTTGCTCTAAACACTAAATTCAGGGAATGTGATAGTTTAGACAAATGTAATATATAGGAGGGAGATTATATGACTGTTTATCTGAAAACAGAACTGAGAATATCTCTCCCAAACCCCATGGGATTAATGTGGGTTTAGGTCTTCCCGTGATTGCGACTGTACCAACAGTTCTTCTCTATGTTGTGTGCACTGGCAGTGCATATGTGTTAGATACCAGATATGGCATGTCTGCTTCTGTTAACATAACCTGTATTGATCTCACAGTAGATCAGGACTTTGTAAATGACATAAACCTATTTCAGAGAGATGCATGAACATACTATTGCTTATGTCATCCCTGACAGCTGATACAGTTAGACTACATGATGGTGTAGGGGCACTCCATTCAGCAATAAATTAAATAGTGTGCTTTAGTAAGGATGGTCTATTGGAAGGGATTTTAATATTTGTTCTCTGTGTGAATATGGAGACTGAATGAATTTATCTGACAAGTGACGGAGACTGGCAACCTACCAGTTCTGAAATGTGGTGTCTCTGCAGGGTTCCAGATGGTAGAATTGGATTCTGGTTCCCTTTGGAGGGTATTAGGAAAGCTGGAATTAGCTCAAAAATTCATGTTTTCACTAGAAATCTGGAGAAACACCAAATTCATGAACAGTTTAATGAGAAAATGAATCTGATACTCCAGCGATGCCAAACCGGTTTTATCTACGACTAAAGGTGGGCATTAGCAGTGAAATACAGATTTGTTCAGTTTTATCGACTTTGGGGGTTATTCACTAAGGTGCAAATTCGACTGTCAAATTTGCAAACAGTGGATTCCTATAGTAAATGTGCTGGATATTTATACAAGAGCCCAGCCATCAGCCCTTACTTTGTCAGTTTCCTGAAGCGAAATCAAACTAGCGCAGTGAGAGCGCTACGCTACTTTGACATACTCTGACACACTCTTAGTACATAGGAGAATTTTGCATGCATGCTAAGAGATGCGCAAGTACATGACCGTTGTAAGGTGTTGAGTTGGTCGCGCATTTGCCGCACTCAAGAAAATAAGATTTTGTTGTACATACAAAGTTGGAAAAGTGTCAAGTGGATGCAAATCTGGACCTTAAGGGATTTAATTATTATTTTTAAAGCTGAATTGATAAATTTGATTGATTTCTGTCTGTTTTTATCTTTATTAATTGTTTTTGTTATGTTAGATCATAACATATTCAGGAATTGCCCCAGAAAGCCCCCTTTTTTTTAAAGCTAAATAATTAAATATCATACATTGTTTCTATAATTTAGAATTTTTGTAAGCAAAGATTAAAAAGATTGGAATAAAAGGCAAAATTAATTATTTTAATAATTGTCTTAATTATATAAACACATTTTATCTACTATATATATATATATATTTTGTATAGCTCTACTTGGTAAATGCAGTGCTGAACAAGTGTTTATACACAAAAGGATGAAGAGCCCTACCCCACAGAGCTTACAATCTTATTTACCATAAAGAATAATCCCCAATTTATTTAATTGTTGCTGCAGGGGAATTTAGTTAATGATGTACTGTTTTTCTGTGAGGCTATGCTAGTGCACAGCTGTTCCTCATCATTACAGGTGCAGCTAATTCAGCAATTGTCAGCCCTTTGTATAAGGCCAGGGGTTAGTGAAGTTCAATGCTATTGATTTGTTCTTGTCTGGCCTAACCGGGAGAGCAATGACTTTTGTCTATTGTTTTTGTCTGGGTTTTGCATGACCTTGCCTTGCCTTCTGGTCCTGCATGATACTGCCTGTTCTGTAGCTTGTCCATTCTACAACTATTAAGCTGTTTGGCACCATTGACAGCTCTTGTAAAAATACTTGAAACCCTGTGGCAGGACAGCATGCTGAGTGGCTGTCCTTGGGGTTTTCTGGTACTGATAAAGGGGAAAGTTGTTTTGTTTTTTTTGCTGACCCTAAATGTTGGGATGTGCAGCTATGATATTCTCAATGAAAATGGAGCATTGGATAAAGTCATCAAATATGTGGGATATACAGGTAGTTACAGTGTTTGGAATATACAGGTAGTTACAGTGTTTGGGTAAAATGTTAAAATCCATTTTTGAAAACTAAGGCCCTAATTCACCATTGTGCGAAGTGAGCCGTGAAGCGTTTGTCTCACTTCGCACATGGTATTATGCGCCCGCTGATGTCCTGCACGCGGACATCAGCAAGCACATTAAAGGTATTCCCCTCCCGCCTTTAATGCGCTTGCTGATGTCCGCGTGCAGGACATCAGCATGCGCATTTCAGTCTTTCAGAAGTGAGGCGAACACTACGCACCTCACTTCGTAAGACAGTGAATTCCCCCCTAAGTCTATAATAGGGCAAAAGTGATTAAACTCGGAAAGACCGTTTTTTCGATCTTGATTTTTCGATGGAAAGGTAGCCATACTTCTAATGGTTACCTTTCCATCAAAAAATCCAGATTGAAAAATGAAAAAAAAAATCACGCAAGAACAATGCGAGATCTCATTCAATAAATTTGGAAAAACGGACAGTGGTCTTTACGAGTTTAATAAATCTCGCCCATTATATGTAAAGCATGTACAAATATCTATATAGTTATATGAAACTTTACAGTAATCTATCATTATATCCTGAGGGTGTACACCCATTGGCTTGATTTGGAGCCCATGGAAAATGCATATAGAGACTGATATGATATAAAATTATAGTGCTGCCAAGAGCATCTTCAGAACTTAAATTAAGGGGGAGGGGAGAGCTTTACATGACTATGACTTCATGACATCACTGTCACATAACACATTGGGAGTAGCTCTAAACTCTCAATGTGCCTCTCTGTTCTCTCCTATCTGTCTAATGGATGGTGGTGGTCAGTCGACCAGTACACAGACAAAGCAGGACTGCATTACATTGGAAGGCCAGGTCTACTCCCGATGCACAATGCCATGGATTGGTGGCCTTCTGATGAGGGAGGGACCGGCACCCACATCTGATGCCCATGGGTGCATCTATGTCTAGTTATGCAGTTGTAAATTAGTGCATTTACACATATTTTTAGATGTATCATGAACAGGTTCATGTGTGTGTAGGAAATGGAATTATTTGCAATGATTACAAAAGGCTTTAAAACCTAATGGTCACTGCATAGTAAGTTTTTGTGCATTTATAAATATACAAACACCCATGTGCACATAGCCTTAAGCCAGTTTGCACCTAAATTTTTACATGCAGCTGATTTAATTTCACTGTGATTTGTTTCGCAAATCACATCTGACCAAAGGCAATTTGTCAGGCAATTCCATACAGTACAGATAAACTAGGGGTTTGAGTGTCAGACGGACTAGTAGAAATGCAGAAGAGTTGAAGCTGCTAAAAATCAATGAGACACTCACAATCAGATCAACCTTATGTTTGAGAGCAATGACTGATTTGCACAGTAGAGTGAGAGAGGCCAGAGAGAGGATTTAGTGCTGTATTAATCACGCTTTGCTAATGGTTACATCCCCATGTGTGCACTTAGCAGTGTTAAGGCGCATCTCCCCTCAGTAATTAACCATTTGTGTGGCATCCTTCCCATTGTTGCTATTGTCTAGTGGCATATGTACATTGGGTTAGATCCCAGTTCACTTGGCACCCTTGCATCCATTATTTTGAAGGCAATTAACTGTTTGCTTGGTACTGCCTCCCATGGAAATGTTGTATATACTTCCATGCATTGATATTAAAAACTCGCCTGCCTCCGTGCTACCTACTCTCCTGCCTCCGTGCTACCTACTCTCCTGCCTCCGTGCTACCTACTCTCCTGCCTCCGTGCTACCTACTCGCCTGCCTCCGTGCTACCTACTCGCCTGCCTCCGTGCTACCTACTCGCCTGCCTCCGTGCTACCTACTCGCCTGCCTCCGTGCTACCTACTCGCCTGCCTCCGTGCTACCTACTCGCCTGCCTCCGTGCTACCTACTCGCCTGCCTCCGTGCTACCTACTCTCCTGCCTCCGTGCTACCTACTCTTCATTGCCTACTCAAATCTGGCAATGAAATAGTCTAAAAACAAGTGAACATTATACTGAAGGCTCTGATTTTTTTTTTTTAATAACAAAAAACACATTTTTAGAGAAATGGATTTTGGGGCAAGGAAAACCCTGTGCAGTGGTTTTGGCTTTGGCAAAATTACTTTGCACCACTGCACTACTAGCAATGAAAGGGTTAATCAATTTTTGACCCCTTTCTTGTAGCTCACTCAACTTCTTAATATTCGATATTCTAGTTTTTGATCGTCCACTTCTATTTTTGGATCATTTTGGTTTTCAGATAAGCCACATTGTTTTTTTATTCAAACTTTGTATATTATATAAGGTTCATAAAAAAGGAATCTTTAATACAAACCTTGTGTATGGTTAGCAGTGTCAGATTTGCTTAAATTAGTACAGATCTGAATCATTCATCTCTATAATATACATTCCAAAAATAAATTATTTGTCAAGCAAGCGAGTGGTGATGACTTCACTATTCCTATAAAGAGTTAAATGCAAGCATTTAATCAAAATATTTCTAGATTTCCCATCATTTAAGCAATCAGACCAGTCATTGCAAAGTCATTTGCACAGACTGCTCACTGCTTGAGAGAAAGTAATATTGTTTTAATGCTTTATTTGACTTTATGTAGTTCCAGGCACATGTAATGTTGGCCATATGCTCTGAATTGAAACTGGAATAGTCTAAGCAGTTCAAGGATTAATACAAGGCTTCTTAGCACAAGATATAACAAATGAATACATTGCAGGAAATAACATATGAGATCATATACCACCTGTTGTAAAGAATATGAAATTCTGTGATCAATAAAGGTTACCAGGCTTCACACAGAGTCATGGAACTCAGACGGGAATGCAATATTTTAGAAACCAGTCAAAGTAGCCTTTAAACAAAGGTAGATGTGGGTTGGAAAGGCAGAGTAATTGTTTGTAAACTGCTGGAGAAGTGATAAAAAAAAAGTTGTAGGCTGGTCTGACAGAGTCAGGTGACTAATGGTACTGTGTGAAAGGAAGAGTAGCAATGGATAAGACTGGAGCATCAAAGAAGAGGAACAGATGGAGGCAGTAGGGAGCATTACCTCTTATTTTTTAACATTAATCTATGTATGTTCAGTCCAGTAGGAAGAATAGCACAGAAAATGGGCAATTTAACTCAGCATAGTATGATGAAACTTCCTGAGGCTGTTCACACTTACAGGAGGTAACTGTTTTATTCCATATTATAGCAGAATTTGTACTGTGAATGACATTGTTACAGTCATGACTAAACCATTGTGTATGTAGGTCTCAATAACTCTTCTAAGAATATTGTATTAAATTCAATTCTGGAAATGCATCCACGGAATATGGCTTCACTGCACTTTCACTATATTAATGGACAACCTCTGGTCGGTTTGGAATGAGATGATTGTTCTGTATAAAAGACACAACATATACCGTAAGTAAAATAAGTTATAGACTTGTAGACTGGTATCTTGGAAGAGTCAGAATCAATTTTTAACTCTGTGATTCTATTATTCTAAACTTAAGAGTGGTGCCCAAGTCATGGGGGATATTTACTAAGATCCTTTCTCCTTTTTAATTAGTTTCACCCTTATTTCTCTGTCCGTTTTCAACTCCCTGTACGTTTTGATTCTGCTGATTTATAGAAGATTGGTAAAAAATAAATTCCGCATGGAAATAAATGGCTATTGATTAACATCAGTCAGTTGATAGGGGCATATTTTGCAGTGTTTATCTATTAGAATCGGCTTCACATTTCATTTCCCCTTTCCTAAGGAATTTCACTGAAATGCAAAACAATAGCCCAGTAAAAATCAAGTTAAAATGTGATGGAAGTTTTTACAAGAATGGGTCACATTTAAGTTTTTTTTTTTTTTTCAAAATGCACCAATAATAGTTATTTCAATAATATGAACAATATAGGAATGTTTTGTATAAATGAACTCCAAGGGCATACCTTGATTAACACATTTTCTATTTTTGTAAGCGAGGAGCCATCTGTTACATTGCTATGAAAAACAATGTGTTTTCTATGCATTTAAATCTTGAGTGGTTAGGATTAGGAATAATGCATTAGCCGCTTCTATCATTTTTCTCTCTATGCCTCAATGAATGCAGTCTTGGCAAAAGCCAAACCTTTAGTTTGATGTCTCCCAAAGGAAACAGTACACATGGAGTACAAAAAAACATTGGCAGCAGGTCTGTTCTTTTATTGAAATGCACTAAGATGAACAAGTGAATCCAGAAGAAAACTTATTCTTTATCTGATAGAGAAGATGAAGTAGTTCAGAAAAGTTAAAGAAGAACATGTGGTATAATAGGCAGTAATTACCCACTGAGTAGGGTATAATAACAAATCATCCACTTAAACACTTCTGATAAACAGCACTATCCTGTCTAAACCTGGAATGTTCCCCCACCTAAAAGACACTAGAAGGCCAGTAGACAAATTAATGTTCATTGAGAAAAGAAGCTGGCAGAAATGAGTGAGGCTTAACACTCAATCAACTATCATGAAAAAAAGTGTTATAATAATGAGATAGAATATGGAATCTCAATAACTTTACAGAATTCTACTTGGTTTAACCAGAATAAATGTCCTTGAGTCAAGGCTTATCTTTAGAACTCATGGGACTCCCCACAACCAAACATACATATGGACACATCCTAATGTGGTGGATAATCAGCTTGCACCATGATACCTTGGCATGGGTACGCTTTAAGCCAAATATCACTTGCTGAAATTTGTAGAATTTAGTGATTTGGTGTAAGGCATACCAATAGGATTCTCCATCTCACTGGCTGGCTGGACCTATCTGTTAGTCTACCTAGAGCCAACAGCATTGAGCTGAAGAATAAAAAAATTGTATTATGAAGACCTGGAAGAACATTGTCTACCTTTACAGTGTAAAAAAAAAGGTTGATATGATTTGTTGATCATATGCTTGGTACACTTTATTGAATGGTACAGCTCATTACGAGGAAGCTATCCTTACTGCTTTGTACACTTCTTTATCATAGACACTAAAACAACAGTACTATCTATTTATAGACCAATAGGTTCAACCTTATGTTGGAGTTTTAGCCCACTGAAACAGTACATGATTATTTTTTATCCAATTATTGCAGTTGGAATTATTTAAATTATTGATTGGCTGCTATATGCTAAAACACCGGAAGAGATTACACCTGTTGTTGTGAATTTATTCCTAATTGAGCTATTATTGGGAAACCTTGAAGAACATTTTGCTTAGGCAAAGAATTATACACTCAGTTTTATAAAAACAGAAAAAAAAATGCCTTTCCAATTCAACTATCAGGTTTAAAGGGAAATTAAATAGAAGAATTGTGGTACTATGACATTTTCTTTTATCCTCTTATTCCCATGATTTCTCCATTAATATTTATAGTTTGTCCAGTCATTGGTTCCATTAAATCCATATTGTGCTTCAAATAACCAAAGTAATAATAGACAAGGCAGAATCTTGTAGTGAATGATAATAGTTATTCTGTTAAATTGTGAATATGATGGTACCAACCATGTACTGTAGCACCATATCATAAACACTTCTTAATTTTTCCTATATTTCATGGGAAATTTCCCTTTTGGCAATATTCCCAAGACAAATGTGTCTGATGGTGAATTTCCTGTGCTTGTGCGTGCAAAGTGGCGTGTAGTGCTAAGAAATGGTTGCAAATTCACTAGATCACAGAGTTAGCTGAATAAACAAATATGGAGAAGTTGTGAATATATAAGAATTTGGACCTTTACACAACTGTGTGGACATTTATACTGGATATGTACAGTAGTTTAGTGCTGTCTATTTCATACACAATTCACAATTTCCCTATAAAACCAGATTTTTATAGTAATAGTAACAGATTTGTTAGGAGGAACTTAACAAGCATTTTGCAAATTCATTCAGAATTTTTACGGTGAACAGCAGCGCTGTAAACTACACCCTACCAATCTTTATGTCAGGATGCGGACAGTTGTCAAAATAAATCAATAAATAAATGGAAGCGCAGCACGGCTATAAAAGAATTTTAGACTTGATGATCCAGAACTGACAAAAGACAATAAAACAAACTACTTTTCTGTAATAATTGATGAGTTCAAAGGAGAATAGTATAATGGATATTTCATTGTCGGTATGTTTATTGACCTAGCCATAGGAGAAAAAGAATATCTCTGTGAAATCAGAGACAGTCTAAATAGGCAGAGGAAAAGTTTTTACTTTATGGAGAGGAAGTAGTTTAATGGATTTCTTATAAAAAAGGAAATGAAAGGAAGAAGCAACATACGTAATACTGTCCATTAATATGTTCTGCTTAAAGTGTCACGATGCTTGCACTCCAGGACATCACAAAACAGTGAATTCACTCCTTTCTGTTCCATTTATAGTGTGTCCAGGAAATTAACATAATTGAACTGTGTGATGTCATAGGATGTGACTATACCCATTTTGTGATATCGTAAGGTATGACAATACTTGGTGCAAAATTTAATAAACTCGAAAAAAACAATCTTGGGCGACATTATCCGTCAAGTTTTTCTATCGAGTTTTTCGGTAGAAAGGTAGCCATACTACTAAAAAAACTAGGGCTACCTTTTCATCAAAACATCAGGTAAAAAAACTCGATCGATATTTACCACAAGAAACAGCCGAGATCTCACAGGAATAGACTCGAAAAGACGAAATCAGGTCTTCTCAAGTTTATTCAATTTTGCCATTGGTGTTTTGCCACACAGCCTGAAACAACCGAGAATGATGAATTGAGAGCTCTGTATAAGAACTATTGTACTCCCTCTTCTCTAGCAGTAACTATACAATTGTACATTTTGGTTCCATCATGTGGTCGTGAGGTTACCAATTCTGCCTGGGAAGTCCAAACCACAGATCTGCTGTAAAATAGTTAAGAAATTGTTAGAAAGCATAATATTGGTCATCTTTAAACTAGATGGGAGGCATTGCTCTGTTTGTTTCCCTGCAGACATATTGAACCATGCATTATAGGGCTTGCACATGAGACACTTTCACTTGGAATATCAGATCTGAAGTCAGGAGTGAGATTCCAACATCAGAGCTTATCTTTATATGTGACCTCCTGGGATATCATATCATTCTTTTCTCAGTGAGCGACCTTCAGCTAATGTGCATCTGTTATACTAAGAGCAATGAAACCACATTGTCCCAGGACAGTTCTGCTGGTGGGGTAATATGTCTGTGATCTGATAGAAGGCATGCTGTTAAGGAGATGGCTGATGGAGTTCCTGCTAGCTGAGCTGGCATGGATCATGGGAATTATGCAAAGCATTCTCACTTAAATCAGGAAAATAAGCACAATGCCAAGGGGATACCCTCAAGGTCATGCTCTAAACCTTGAAACATGTTTTCACAGTGGAAGTGAGGAAGCACTACATACAATATGATACAATATGTGCTGTTATTAGTCTTTACACATTAGACATCAGACATTTTGTAGCTCTCTACAACAGAATTTATAGTAACCTAGGGTAAAAATAAGATTTTGCTTAACTTAAGAAAAACTGGATAGAAATAAATTACTAAAGAGCAAATTCATAATTTCCTTTGTGGACTTTGTGGTCATATGTTTTTCAAATACCATAACCATACCACTATATCTTTATATGAAATAAATACTGATATATATATACAAATCGTATACAGATAACTGTCCTATTGATTGTAGCAAACTGAACCAGATTTTAGCAGACCCAGTGAAGAGTCATGGAACATCAATGTAAAACTGTGAAACAAACCAGCACAATTTTTAACCCCCCCCCTCCCAATAAGTCAAGTGGGGGGGGGGTCAATCATTAAAGTGTGAACTGTCGCATAAATGCCCATGTTCACATCCTTTTGCAACTTCACCAACCCTGCTTATCCAATTAATTTTGTGATGTGACAAATTTGCGACAAATTCTGACGCTTACTCCAGTTGCGGACTTACTGAGCTCTTCGCATCAACTTGCGTGCGCGTGCACAGGTAATCAGATATTCAGCATGTGACAGAGTCTATCAAAGGGGCGGATTCTGCAGTTCGTACTGCTTTGAATTCACCTGTTTGCCCTCGCCAGATCAGAGTCGTTGAGAGCTCCAGCATTGCGCAAGGCAACTATTCATTCAAAAGTGACAATGGCGACTATGACTAAATTAGTCTATTAAATGTGAACTAGGCACAAGGTGACATAAAAAGTATTTTTCACTTATATACAGTTAGTGGGATATGATGAGACTGGCGTCACTGCCCTTCACTGGAGGAATTCTCCTCACTCCGCATGATTTCTCATTATACTACTGTGTGACTGACTACATTGCACAACGCATGCAACGCGAAGTCACTATGTTAGGCAAATTCACACTTTAATGAATGACCCCCCTGATGTTAAAGACAACATTTACTCCTAAGTAGTGTTGAGCGATGATATCGAGAAAAGTTGAAATCGGTACGATTATTACAATTATCAGGTGTTATCGATGATCCGATGATTTTGCAAAAATTGTACTGATTATTGTCATCACTCGATAATATCAAGCAAAGAAGCCACTAAGCCAGCCATATAAACCATAACCAGCAACAGTTCGGTTACAGTTTAAAACCCAATCATTTCCCTATGGAAAGTAATGGAAGTAATCAGGTATTAAGACCTAGATCAGTTTAAGACTGAGGCATGGTCTATTGCTAAGGAATGCTTTTCACTGTAAGTGGGTTTAAAACTTGGGGGGGGGTTTCTATCTAATTACTTCTATAGGGAATCAATTGCATTCTAAATTGTAGCTGCATTCTTGCTGGCTATGATTTAAATAGTCATAATCGTCATCGGCAATAATTGAGTTGGTTACGGCCAAGCTACCCTGTTTATGGTAGCATTTCAGTGATTGGCCAAAATAGCACCACATTGATTTAAATCACAACGATTGTTACTGATTCACATGGATACAGCTGGAAATCTGAAGCTAGTGCTTTCACAATATAACAGTAGAAGTGCCACTTTTGCAGCTACCAGTGCCATTTAAACCAACCAGTTGTTATCTCAGTCAGGTTGCACTGATCACTTTTGCACATGTGGCTTGGTCCCTTATACTGGTTACTCCCATAATAATGGAGCAAAATGTAGGATTTCAAACTTCTGCAAGAACACATTACTTACAGCTGTGGCATCCAGCGTAGACTTTGGTACTAAAGGTGCCTTTATATCCACTAGGAGTAATGCATCTGATATTGAAGTTATGGTTAACAGATTACATGAGGTAGTCAAAGTACCAGCTCCAATACATATCTAATAATGTATTAAATGGAACTTATGATCATCCAATAATGTACACTTTCTTACTTTAAAATTAGGGAAAGGCAACCTAATTGCTACAACCTGGCTAAGCCTGAATGCACCAACTATAGGCCAACTTAAACTCAAGATATGGGACATGCTCATACTAACCAGACTTGACGCAATCAATGACAAAGAGACATGCACAAGAAAGCTACTAAAAATATGGACCCCCTAAATCAAAACACTATCTGTACAACAACAAACATACGTGCTCACCCCATTCAGATACACAGCAGAGCTTGCAACAGAATTAACCTTAACATGAGTTGACAAAAAATGGACGACAACCAAAAACTGCACCCTATACCACACTACACACATACATGTGGATACATGTCTATCTACATGTGTATAAAGTGGAAAGAGGGAGGGGAATTGAGGGAGAGGAGAATGGGAAGGAAAGAAAAGAACAGAAAACTAAACATGTGCAAGGCACAAGCTCCCAAAGATAAGGAGACTCTCAATTTCCGCAGGAGGACACGGAAAATTCAGAGCTCGATCTGGAAGAAGCAGTTGATGTAACTACAGCCTTTGTTAAAAACCTATGTAAAAAGTTATATACCCAAAAATTACCTGTTACCCCCCCCCCCATCCATCACCCACTGCTCCCAACCTCCCCTAACCTTACCCCCTCAACATCCCTATCCCCATCCCTATTATTGTTAGGAAAAGAAAAAAATGAAGATGACTAGTGACATAGAAGCAAACAAATTTAACGCAACCACAAATGCCAAAACAAGCAATAAACAGAAAAGCAATGCTCTGTTCAATAACTACATATATGTGTATTAATGTAACGTCAAAACTGAATGTACATACCAACCACTGTCATCAATAAAAAAGTTATTTAACAAAAAAAAATGAGGGAAAGGCAAACTGTTCTTGTAGAATTAAAGCAGTGTAAACTTGTGTTTTGGGTGATGCAGGTGTGCTCCACTATACAGACATCAAAAGGCTTGTTTAGCAAAGTGCTAATTGGGCAGGTGTAGCGAATTTGCATTTCATCATGTTGTTTCACTCTGACAGAAGTGAATCCACCACTTCTCATTCACTAAATGATGGATTCCTCTGGTGAAGAAGCAATCAGTAGTAAGCTGGTAGTAATGTGAATCTAGCCAAATTATGTGAGGTAGTACTATTTTCCCATGAATCAGTTTAGATTAATAAAAGAAATACCATTAATAGGATTGATTATAAGGAAGGACATTTTGTCACATTTTGGTCCCCACTAATGTTTCTGAATTAAAGTCACCTACATTACAACAAGTGTTGTAAGCTCTTCGGGGCAGGGACCTCCAACCTAAAAATTATACATACATATACATACATTTCCATCCCTTTCCATGTGAAACCATTTCTAACTCATGTTGCTACTTGATCACAAACTGGAGTCCTGTCACCCGCCCCCTATTTCGCTATTTAAATCTACATTAATCACATGACTTTTTTGAAGGTGCTGAATTGGTTGCAGATTTGCAGGTTTTGGGAAAGTGTTAAATGAATAGAAATTCGGACTTTTACACAACAGTCACCACTTTAACAAATATGCCCCATGGCTCTTTCGTTCCTCTATTCCACCACCCTCCAAATCTCTTCTAATTTTGTCTGAAAGCCCAAAACGACTGTAACAAATACAGTATCTCTTGGCTCTGTGAATGGAGGTGCTCAGTAAGTAAAAAATGGGTAAACTAATAGTCAGTAAGAGAGTAAAACAATAGGTCTACTTGGCATTGAGCTTGGAATCAGAGGATCCACTGAGGGCAGATAAGTACTGCTAGGCCCAAGTCTAGCTTAAAAAGCATCCATTTCACATTGATAGTGGGGGTGTCCCTAACTACCTGTATGAACCCTGGGGCAATCTGCAATTTTCCATGAAACAAATTTATGAGTTTTTCTTTTAAATAAAAATTCTGATTTCTCTATTAACAATGCAGCTTTTGCAGGTCACCTGCGGGTCCTTGAGACCAGTTTCTCTGGTGAGCTCAAGATGCCTCAGTCCCACACCTGACCCAGTGGACTCTTTAATATCAGATGGACTTGCTGGTCTGCCTGCTTTCTTATTACAGTCTCTGCTCAGAGTGTTTATTGCATGTAACAGCCTTGCGGGTTAATATTAGAACTGCAGAAGGTTCTTATCGTGCAGCGAAAGCCAATCTGCATGCTTGTAAATTACCATCAATGAGCACCTTCACAAAAGTACATTATAAACGACACGTAATAAAAGATAGCAATAGGATTATGTCTATTGATAGAACCTGGGGCAAAAATAACATTCCCTTGTACATCTTACTTTCTAGAAACCATATCACACAGTTTCAAAATAAAGCAGTAGATGTGCAAAAATATGATTCCCCCCAGCCATGGTTAATGTCAAATTAGAACGCTGAGAAATATATTTATATTAGTCTGAACAGTTTGCATTTTGTTGAATAAAAGATAGGAAAGTATCAATAGTGTAGCCTTAAAAAAAAAGAAATGGTGTGTGATTTCACGGAGAATATAGGAATTAGATCCGAATGGTGCTTATCGCTGGTCAGTTTCTGTATATTTTTTCTCTCTGAACATCTTTAAGAGGAGTCTAAACCTAAGTTGTTCAAGCATGTATGTTATCAGAGAAGAAGAGCCTAAGGACCATTTGCTGAAATAAGAAGCAGCGTGCAGCATACGAATGAAGACCTAGAAGCTTATTCTGCACTGAAATTAGAAGGATTTTTCCACCTCTCGCTCACCCAATCATAATATGCACCATGTTCATATTAATAATCCCCCTGCCAGCTCTTATTACTCTGACTGTAATGTTTCTTAATGCCTATGCAAAATTGTCATCAGACGTAAAATTCATATTTAGATTTCTCCATTCTGGAATCATCCTGTAATCACAGATGAGCGTTTAACTAATTCAATCCATTGCTGACATAGAATGTTGTGAGACTCTTCAGGTTTTATTTAGAACTTGGGATCAATTTTTATTTTTTTTTTAAATAAATGCGACTATAATTTGGAGCTTAGTCCATCAAATCCACTGACAAAAAGAAGGTGACAACCCTTCCAACTGCCTTCACTTATACCTGCAACTCTTTCCTACCAGCACCACAAAAACACCATATACATCATCATTCCAACCTAGACTTCACAATCGTCCCCAACCATCTATAAGGATCATCCTTCTCCTGGACTAATGACCTTTCTTAATAAATTAACCTGTTCATCTAAAAGACACGTGTTATTTTACTAAGTCCTGGAAGGGTGGGATATATATGGCTTTTTTTGTCTATTTTGCCAGTAGTGGTATATTTTTACACTGAGAATAAAATGGATCTGTGCCAGTGAGAGACACCTTGATCTAAGAAAACTAATGGGCTTGAAGCATGTTCTGCAGGGGATCATTCATTAAAGTGCAAACTGTTACATAAATGCCGGTATTCACATCCTGTCTCGACTTCTCCAATCCTGCTTATTCAATAGCTCTGCAATGTGATGAATTCATGACCAATTCTGACACTCACTCCAGTCGTGGGCTTATGGAGTGCTTCGCATCACTTTGCGCGCACAGGTAATTCAGCTATTCAGCATGCAATGGATTCTGTCAAAGGAGCGAATTCTGCAGTGTGCACTACTCTG
The DNA here is from genome assembly GCA_019650415.1 of Pipa parva. NCBI lineage: Eukaryota > Metazoa > Chordata > Amphibia > Anura > Pipidae > Pipa > Pipa parva. Next base: position 20,689 of record WMED01002660.1, read on the forward strand.
AATTCACCTGTTTGCCTTCGCCACATCAGAGTACCAAATTGAGGGGTTGATGGCAAGGCTCCAGTGTTGTGAAGGTGACTATTCATAGAAAAGTAACAATGGCGATTGCGACTAAATTAGTCTACTACTAAACATGAACTAGGCACAAGGTGACAAAAATAAGTATCTTTCACTTATGCAGTTAGTGGAATATGATGAGACTGACATCACTGCACTTCACTGGAGGAATTCGCCTCACTCCACATGACTTCTCATCCTACTATTGTGCCACTGACTAAGCCACACTACTCATGCGACTGCGTCTGACACTGTCCGCTGCTTCATGAATAAGAGGAAGTGAATTTGCGTCTTCCTGATAGTAGTGAAGTGAACAGACACAAGGAAGGTATTAGAAGGATTATGTAACACTGCTACCCCCTTTTTTTTAATAATTCTATTAAATTGTTTACATATTCTTCAATAATGTTGTATTTTCTTGTTAGAAAATAGATTTGTGCTTTTTAAAGTGTTTATTGCATATATATTTTGCTGCATGCTGATGGTACATAAACTGTAGTATTTCACAGAAAACAAAGTAACAATAAGTTGTGTTTTTCATTCTTTCATGCATTGGATCTACATGGTTTAAAATGGCAGGCTTGTAACTTGCATAGCTGTGTCTGCATTTGACTTAAATGGAAACAGTTTGCACCAATCAGGGATGTGCTGCCTCTGCAGGAAGTTATTCTTGTTCTCTGCTTTCTCTGAAGGGTTGGATATTTTCAGGCAGGCACAGTTTTAGTGAAACTGGGGCCTTTGGTAAATCAAGCCCCCCTCCCCATAATTTTCCCGGGGTTATTCACTAAAGACCGAATTGTTGTGTATAGGTGCAAATTCGCAAGATAAAGACAGTCGCAATAGACTGCTACTGTCGCAGTTGCTTCTTTATAATGAGAATACTGTCGCAGTCACGACTTTATTATGGGACTATTGTCGCAATATATTAACATTAAAAAAATATCATGACTTTACAATGGGGAAATTGTCATGGATTTGCTATGGGAATCCACTGTTAGCGAATTTGACAGTCGAATTCGCACCTTACTTAATAACCCCCAAAGAGGGTCCCCCACAGTGCTCTGCCCAGCACTTTAGCAGAGTTAGGAAGCTATATAGAATATAGTAATAGTAATGTATGTATAATAGATCTTTGTAACTGCACAAAGGACACTACAGAGCTTAACAAACCTAGTTCTTAGCAATGATAAACATGAAGACAGTCACCTAAATGTACAATGAGACAATCTATATGTACTCTCTCTCAGATTTGTAATATATGCACTATGTCTTTGTGATATCACAAATTCTTTTTTTACCCTGCCTTTTTTCATTTAAGAAGAACTAAAGAGGGGAGTTGTCATTGGGGGCACAATGAGTGTGATGCGTGTATGCTCTTTGGCACTTCTGATTTGATTAGTTGGGCAGAGCTTTGCGCTGGCTCCAGTATCTTCTCAAGAGCTATGAAGTCTGCCTCCGTGTGGAAATCTGACAGCACAGTTCAAGCTGTCATTGTGATGTTTCAGCTTAATAGAAGGTAGTGTTTTATATGGCTAATTTTTAATCCTAACTTTAGTTCTCCTTTAAAAGTGATTTAAAATATGCACAAAAGGTTATACAAAAGTAACGTGTACTTTTCTGAGAAACAAAAATTCAGTAAGTGCCCTCCTACCCACAACTCACCAGTAGTGTTTAGCCCAGGGAATGAACACAGAAAGCATGGTTGGCCTTGGCCCACTAAATAATAAACTGATAAACAATGCTTTGTCTAGCTGATTTCTAATTTATTATATTTCATTTTGATTGGGATAGAATCGCATAATCTGTGTGTAGAAGGAGGTCCCTTGGGAATAGGTTTTCTGATGGGCACAAGATACTTCAGTCCGACAACGAGTCAACACTCAAACCCTCGCAGGACTAGGCCAAGGGTTTCATTACTTAACAGATAAAGATGGTCGCAAGTTAACCACAAGCTAAAAAAGATATAAAAAAAAATCAAACTCTGCTTACCAGTTTTACCAGTAAGATGTGGAAATAGATTTCTTTATCTGGTGTTCTGGTCCTTTAATTTGAACCAGTCATATTGGTAAATTGTTTAAAAAAATATTAATTTGCCCTTTATTAAACCACATTCAGTCTGAATATGTCGCAATAGTCTTTTCCTTAAAGCTTTGTAATAAAATAAAAACAGACGCATGAGAACAGTAAATGAAGTATGGATTGAATAAAATGTAAATGAAATGTTCATGGGAATGAAACACTACCCAGTAGACCATACTCTCTTGGAAATAAATATGTTTTATAATAGATGAAAAAAAACACAATCTCCCTTTCTCCCCAATCACATCTTATATTGTCAACGATATTTGCTCCTTACAAATAAGAAGGTTTGGTAGGTATTGACTTTCTGATATGAATTCCACATTCACAACAATGCACAGACAATGCCAATAAAGGATCATTAAGACCTAAAATGAAAAAAAAAATTACTATTTGGATTGGCAGGGCAATTACTCACATACAGCACTTGTAAAAATGTTATCTTTCAAGTTACATTCATGATTTTATTGCTTTCTGTCTGTTCTTATTTTTTTCTGATGGCAGCCATATGGTTAAACAAACCTCACCCAGTCCTATTATATATGGTGCTTTACATAATACTTGATCGATTATTCAGCAAACTCTGCGATGTGGCGAATATGTATCTAATTTGGGCAACTAGGATAGTCTCAATCTTACAGAGAATTTGTAATCACTTTACGTGCGCATACTTTGACTATTCAGCAAGTCTGTCAAAAGAGCGAATTTGAGTATGTGTACTGCTCCAAATTCACCCATTTGACTTCAACAAATCAGAGTGTTAAATTTGAGGGATTGATGGGAGGGCTCCAGTGTGGCATAAGGTAAATACTCATTCAAAAGTGCCAATGGAAACCATGACTAAATGACAACATGAACTAGGAACAGGGAGATATAGAAAGGGATGTAATATTCACTTATATACAGTTAGTG
>WMED01002661.1:0-23736 GCA_019650415.1 Pipa parva
TTAATTGATTAGCAGTAATCAAATAACGTGCTTATGCAACCAGTAATGTAAACAAGATGATGTAAATGCGCATATTTAAGCTCATTCTGGTGAGTGTAATACTGAGAGGGGAACTGTAATTGTCCCCCTTGTCATCTTGTTTACATTACTGGTTGCATAAGCACGTTATTTGATTACTGCTAATCAATTAATAATCACAGTGATACACTAAATAGCCACTGATATATTCCACACATAATCACTGGTTCATGAATCCTTAGTGGATTGTGTATTCACTGTTCCACTTCATTTGTTCACTACCTCCACATTTGTGTGAAACAATATCACACTAGGGGTTTTTCCCCTGGTCATTTATTCATATCTCACCAGCGCTTCCACACACGTCCAATTCCAGTGGATGTTCTTGAATATTTTATTTCATGGTATGCTCCCCTTCATATACAAAGTTACATGTTCCACTATCTACATTTCATTAATATGTACAACTGTTGGGAATGTTCTACTCAGAGAATAGGTACAGGGAAAACTGTAATCAACCTAAATATCTTTATACTGAATAATACTGAATAAAGACCTCCTAGTTCAGGGTTGGCAAACCTGTGGCTCACGTGCCAGAGAGGGCACAAATGCCTTTGCCACTGCTGCTTTACCTGATCCTCCCAGTGAGTGAGCAGTCCTTTAGTGCAGGCTGTGGACCTGGTCGGATCTGCGGCCTACACTGAAGGACACTCATTCGCAATAGGATAGATGCGGCAGAGCAAGTGGAATGACGTCATTCTTTAGTGCCTGCACTTTGGGGGAAGGCGTTGGTGAGTGACGTCTCTTTTTGGCACTCAGTGTGGAAAAGGTTCGCCATCACTGTCCTAGTTGAAGTTTCTCCTTTAAAAATAAAATGACAGAATTGATTTCTAGTTATGAGAGAAAGGATAAAGGAATTCTAAGTGATTTCATGTGGCAAACTATTATTTCCAGATGAACTACAAGAATGTTTCAATGTCTGTAATGGAGCACAGTTCATTCAACAAAATTGGCTTTGTAAATTTTAATTTGCATCAACAAGATGACAAAGAATGGGATCTGACAAAGAAAACCATAATTCCACTAAGATCACATTTACATTTTCTTCTGCTGCCACATTTAGACTTTATGTGTTGCACATATATGCGCCTTTTAAGCTAATCACACAGACAATAGTTTCTTTTGCTTAAATGGTAATTGGATGGGATTGAGAACTTTCTATGAATGCTATTAAGAAAATTATCTTTGATATATCTTTTTTGGATTTGAAAAGCAGTTTTCCCCTACTCTGCCAAAAACAAAAAAGTGCATGTAAGATAAAATGGGTAATCTTTCATTATAAATTGTGAATATTTTATCAGAATTCATATTTGGCATAATTTTTTAAAATCATCTGCAGATCTAAATATAGACAGTTTTTTTCCCCTTTTTCATGATAATCAAATCACTAGTGAGTCAGTTTACTTGAGTGGATGATCATTTTAAGTCACTATTTTGGTGGTTTACACCACAAGTATTGGTACAGTAGGTTACAAGATACAGCTTTGTACACTTTGTAGGCATTTGGTTTTTAGTAAACAGTTTAAAGAGGAGCAATTTAAAAAGCAAATATACATGGTATTTATATTAGTCAAGAAATATCGCCTTGTTTGACTACATGGGGATGTGGGTACATGTCTACACCATGAGCTGTGGTGAAAGAAATGACTTAAAGGAACAGTTATGCTTCCAGAAGCAACTGCATAACAAATATACATTTACCTAGTGCAGATGTAAGTGGAATTTGTGCAAATAGTATTAGCAGAATTAATAATTAAATAGAAATAGAAAACAAAAGCATTTTTACCCCTCACTTATTATTTCCTTTTGGCAGCACTGTGTGGGGGGAGTGGTCCTCTGTCAGACCTTTAGCCAATCAGCAAATGTTACAGTGGCACATGCAGACTGATGATGAGTACCCACTTATCTCTCATTCTAACTGTGATACAACTACAAATCTGAGAAAGATTGTCCCATTTGGGATTCCATCAGGTTGACAATTAGCAGCTTTATATTAGCAGATATTAACAGGAAGGAAATGATACTGATTTTGGAGATTGATTTTCAGGTATTTGGCATTAAGTAAAACTGATTTTTATAACAATGTAAAAACCACACAAAACTATTTTTTATAGGATTATTTATTTTCTAGGGGTTTAACTGTAAATCTTTTCTTTGCTGTGATTACAAATTACTTTTTTCAGTTTCATAAATCTGTGCACTATGAAACATAATTAGCAACCTTAAAATATGTTTCCCTTTTTGCTTCTTTGAATTGGGATTTACAGGTATACAGTTGTTTTTGCCACTAATCATTATTCCTGACAAATGTAAATTTGTTTGAATTGATTTTCTTTCCTCTATTGGTATGTAGAATTTGTATACTGACAGTCTAAAAGCAGTTTATTAAAAATGTGCTGTAGGCAGCATTTCTTTTTGTCTAATCTACAGATAATTAATGAAAGAGATTTTACAATCCCCATTTAGACTGCAGCACAGATATATTATTCCTATCTGACTGCTATTGTCAATCCCGCTGTTTGCCGAGGAACTTTCTCTGCACACTTTATAGACTACTAATTATCTAGATGTCTAAGTTCATTGTTTCTCTGCACTTGACTTGATTGAAGCTATTTGATTTTGTATTTTCAGAAGCTGGCTTGAATGGAAATTTGCTGTTTTTCTTTCAATAAACAAAAACAAAATATATTAAAATACCTGCAAATGTATCAGCCTATTTTCTTCTGCACAGCATATTAAAAGGAAAATGATTTATAGAACTGAACTGCATAAGTTTATCTTACTGTAGGCTTAGTTTTAGATACTGATACAGCCCATTCAATTTATACTGTATATAGGATGATTTACTCCTTCCTGTAATTTATAAGGATATTAATAGACACTGAGGAGTCACATGACCATATAAAAGCACAAGGCAGCAGGCTGAGTTCTACAGGGCAGGGAACTCTGAGGTGACTTCTGTTGCACTTCCTTTTGTCATTACATCACAGATAATAGTTTGCAACCTGGTAAAAATGTTTCAGAACATGCATGAATAATGACAAATCCCATGATCCCTGGTGAAGTATTTAATTGATGGAAAGATACAGTAACAGTTTTAGGGATGCAGAGGCAATTAAGAGAAGTGTCTTGGAGAAGATGAAACATTAGCATGTTTTAAAGTTATGTGTAAAAACACAAAATGGGACTGATGGTTGCATTAAGCTATAATTGTATAGTTCTGATGTCAGAACTAACCATTTATAAGGTTTTAATTTACAGAAGGTTTCCTGCACTTCCTTAGTGTATTGTGTGCAGTCCCCCCTGTTTTGGTTCTGATTCCATCTCCATGATTTGGTTACATTTTATTGCAAGAAAACTAATCATATTTTTACATACCTTGTGTCCTTCTTTGGCCATTGTATTAATGTTTGTTTGGGTTCTGACTTTTTTCAAACTGCAAAAAAACACATTTTCTCATACATTTTAACATACTAAGGGGGACAATTACTAAAAGAGAATAACTTTTCCCTGGTAGGTCAACATTAGTGATATCGATAATACATCTTTTTAGGGAAAAATTCATCAACAGGCATAATAAGGAATGAGTAACTTATAGCAACCAGCCAGTGGCTAAAATTTACCGGTTTAAGGTAAGCAAAGTAATGAAAGCCAAGCTCTAATTAACTGATATGGGCTACTAGACATAATTATATACTTACAAAGCAGGCAACCTTTTTTGTCTAGAAGCCTGTTCGGAAGCTATCTACAGGAAAACATTGATAAATGGTAGATGTTTGTCACCTCCCGCATTTCTTTCAGTATGTTATATTTTTCAGGTAAGCTCTAACTTTTCCCATGGCTTAGGGTAGTATCTATACCCCTTTAAGATATTTGCTACTGCTCTTGCTCATTCAGTGAAATAAACAGGAACTGGAAGTGAAGAGGACCGCACCAGCTGTCAGCAACAGAAGATATCAGATTGGGGAACAGAGCAAGGGCATCACTGGAACTTAAGGCAAAATTTACTACAATAAAAAAAAAAAATTGCCCATTTTTCACCCAAAATTCAGATGAAAAATGTATGAAAAATATGTTTCTGACCTTTTCACCCACCTGAAAAATGGCAAAAAATGTGCAAAAAGGTCAAAAACATACTTTTTGCCCTTTTTGCCTAATTTTCGGGTGAAAAAACAGGTGAGAAAATGCTTTTTGATTTTAGTAAATTTCACCATGAGACTCACATTGGTGAGTATCTACACCCTCCCCTATCCTAATTAACCCTAGACTAAGGGAGTAATTCAGGAAAGATCGAAGAACCCTTGCGCAGTTTCTCATCACTTCACCGAGTCGAGTATGCGCTCACTGGTCTCCTGCACTCGGAGATTAGTAAACGCTTTAAAGGTACTTAGGCTCACCTCGCGACCACTCGATGTGCCTCGCCGAGCCAAAGTACCTTTAAAGCGTTTGCTGATCTCCGCTTGCAGGAGACCAGTGAGCGAGTACCCGACTCGGCGAAGTGATGAGAAGCTTCGCAAGGGTACTTCGATCTTTCCTGAATTACCCCCTAAATAAGATCATATTTCCCCTTTATGCAGATAGTGAGAACAATTTCTACATTACACCTAAAGGGAAAATAAAAATAAAAGTCATGCATTTTAACCATTGCTGCCCCACAATCTGCATTCTTTACATCATAAACATAATTAGTTCAAAGAAATAATGTTGAATTTATGTTACAATAAATATGCTTTCATAAGATATTTTCTAGCAACCTGTGTTTAACTAAACATGCGCAGTGGAATTTGAAATATTTCTAAACTATAATTTTAGCTTATAAAATATTCTTACTGTGGTAATCAGAACTATAGACCTTGGAGAAACCATATATCTGAAAGCTTTAATATTAATAAGTGCATAAGGGAAACCAGTGACTTTACAATCACTTATTATATTATCGCAGTTGCTTTAGAAGTCAGAAATTTTCAACAGTGTGTATAATGCTTTCATGAAGGTCACTGCAAATGCCAGAATCAAATTTGTCACTATCACAAAAATGGGTCAGAGGATATAGAAACTCATTTTATTCATTTGTCGTTTCACTGCCATGTAAATGCTCAAGTAGACTATCAGTTAGTTCTTGTGTATTTTCTAATTTTTCTAATGACCTGGATGAGCAATTATCTCTTAGCTGAAATTACATTGTCTTGAACATTCAATATATATTTTTGAAGAATGTGTTTTGTTTGTTCTACTGAAAAAAGGTTCTAATTATATCTATACAGTAACACAATACAAATAAACTTGTTATATAGTAGAAGACTAAAGATATTGTCGTACTTAAAATGCTGTTTTATCTATTATTATGGGCTATCTCATGCTATTAAGCTTCTGGGCTTTCTATGTGATCCTACCCTGAAACAACTGTAGCAATTAAAAGGAACATATACCCTCTGCAACAATTTTTTCTTATTATGTCCATCAGGCTAAAATATACATTTTTGTAATACACTTTTAGTTTAGCTTACATTTTTAACAGGGGAGCAAAAGGCCAGTGGTCTAGGTCCAGGATTCTCCACTGAGTTTTATTTAAAGGCCTGGATCACCTGGCTCCCCAGCTGGCCCCTTACAATTTCCTGCATTGAATTGGTTTTAAAGGACCTCTTTGTACTTGAGGTATTACAATACCAATACTCCATTACAGGAGATAAGGCTGACCTGGTCACTGTTACTTCTCTTGGGGAACAAAAGTAAGTGGGCTTGAAACAGGAACAAGGGGTTTTGCACCTCTTGAAGAGCTGAGGTCAGTGGGGCACTATTATGCCTCTGGAGAGGCTAAGGGGGTTAGTGGAATCTCTTTATCACAGTGATAATTGACACTTGTTAACACCGAGCTGTGGAGTCTAAGGAGTCCTTTGGTCTTCAACCTTAACGCCAAAAGGGCATTGGGTGTCAGGGCCTTAGAATGACCTTAGCAACACAACAATGCTGTCAACCCTGAGCAGCACAGGTTGAAGAACTCTGTTACATTATCTAGACTCTAAAGGCTCTCTATCCTAATTACTCCCCAGTCCATCTCCAGTACCTTATCATAAGAAGTTGACAAGTCCAACCTAGCAAATCTGAAACTGACTTCCAGCTAAGGATCTGGCACCTGCATGTAGACAGCTGCTTTGGAGGTACTAGCAGAAACAGGTGGAGTAGATGGCACAACTCTCCTATCCAAATCACAAGATATGATTGGACCAGCTTGCATGGTGTCAATATGGACATTCAAATTCTGAAGATAATCTATTCTTGTCAATATACCTTGATGCATTTATCACTCTACCAGTGACTGGAAATCCAAAGGAGACAGAATCTCAGTGGGATCCATGGCTCAACTTTACTGTGTTTGCCTCTAAAGGAGCTAAGATGGTTATTGTTGCTGTTGAACCTCTTGAGGAACTAAGGGGACTATGCTTGGAAAAGGAATATGGGGTTGTGACATGAGACCCAGTGCTGTGCAGGGTGTACTTGGCTTGTCTATGCTGTGCTGAAGACACAAGGTGCTCCAGTGTTGGCATTCAGGAATAGCAATCTCTTCTCTGTGCTCCTGTATGTATTCCTGTTAGTATCAGATTATATAATAGAGATATTTCCCTCTCCATAAGTTTCAATTACATGATTTAGTTTCAAACTGACTAGGAAAAAAATGATTAAATGGAACAAATGTGAATGCAGCTCCATTTAAACTCTTTTTTCTCTTTTATGCAATTTATAAACAGTCAGAGATAAAAAAAATAAAAGAAGATTGAATATTTTAAATTAAAGAACATAATAATTCAAAGTTATTTAAAGCTTTATGTTCCCTTTAAATTAGGACAAACAGTACATAGAAATTAATTTGTGGATTTAGGACCTCCCCTTCCCTCTTTCCCTGGCACTGCTCACTTCTGAGGGTGCTTATCCATCCCCCTCACCAAGAAAAATTAAATGTGTGGATTGTTACTAAACCAGGTATGACGTCTTTGTGGGCAGAACTTGAAAATGGCCCCAATGAAGACAGTACCTTAAAAATTACAATGTAAGTTGGATTTTTATAATGCTTGAGGTTTTCAAAATGTTCTTGTGGTGGTAGAGTTTGCCAGAATGTGTAAGCTGTCGTCGTAATATGTATTAGATTGGTAGTTATCATAATCATTACAATTGTGTAAATGCATTCCCTTTTTCATACGTTTTATTCTGCAAGCATTGCCGAAGCTGGGGTTAAAGTTCAATTTGCCTCTGGAGAAAGTTTGCCATTAGTGACTCTGAACAGCGTCTGTTCAAAATTTAAAGTAACAACTCAAAGTAAATGTAGTTATACACTTGCTATGATTACCAAAAGCTTTCAGAATAAATGCTTTTTCATCCTTGATGCAAAAAGATGTAAACAATCAAATAAGTGTTCATTATGTTTTATTACCATGGTATATTTGTTTGTAGTTTCAAAGACCTGTCTTTTCTATTAACCAATGTATAGTTTTGTTAAAAAAAACATTAGTTCCATTAGCACAAAAAATATAGAACATCATGTCACCACCAGAATGCCTTCAGAAAAGAAGAGTTAACAATACTTTGATTCATCATGTTTCAATTATGAAGAGGAATTGAAATTTAAAACAAAAGGTCTAAGCAATTTTTCAAAGGCCAGCCATATTACTAGGACAATTGAGCTTGCTAGAAAGCCTATCATTTAGAGACTAGTACATATATAAGGTTAAAGAAGAAAATCTCTATTCTTGCAACAGATAAATACAGCATTTTGTGGCAAATGGAAGGTTTGATTTAAAACCTTTTATACATTACAAATGGCAACATAAACCAAACCAAAACTTACAAAATGTTATGTTTTAACTTAAGCATTACCTACTTTCTAATAAAAACCTTTTGGCAAAAAAGACTATTTCATAGCTGGAATCAGGGACAGGTTCTAGACATAAACAAATGATATCCATCAGCTGATTTTCCACAACATTTATTGATACAGATTTCTATGATAAACAAATAAATGATGGGGTTTATTTCTCAAGCTGCAAACTGATCACAGGAAAATATCACTAGGCAGTCTTGCTTTCTTTCCATTTTTTGTTTTACCTAAAAACACAGATGGAAGAAACTAAACCAGTAACCACCAGCCAATGGTTATTATCTGTTGTTTAATAAGTAGTTATTTCCATAAAAATATAAAGATTTAGCATATTTAAGAGTAAAAGGGGTTTGGAGACAGAGAAGTAGAATATAGGTGATACCTTTTATTGGCTAACAGAATAGATGGTAAATATAAGCTTTCTAGACTACTTAGGTCTCTTCTCCAGGCATGGCATGGTATGGGCTTTGGGGATTAACTGTAAAACATTTCCAACTCAAAACAGTCCCATAAAAACTTGAAGGGGGCATTCTGTAAGCATGAAAATTGGCCACTTCTTTGCAAACTGTCTGTAATTTTATAGACAGCTGGCAACTCTACTACTCTACTATAGCATAGAGATAAATGGTAACTGCAAAAATAAGTAGTTCTTAATATGTTTTAAATTGAATTAATTTGTTGAAAAATAAGTACAGCCACTGAAATAGATCCAGTATATAGTTTTACAGATGCCCAATGTCGCTCATTAATAGTTATAATACAGTTATATGGTATTTATGATATCAAATTACTTTACCCACACCTGTAACCATGAGTATATTTTGCCCTATCTAGTTTTATTTCTATGAAATTTAAAAGATTGAAAATATAAACAGCCCCTTTATTACCTCTTTTATTTCATCTTGCATAAGAGTATGTGTATATATACTGTATATATATATATATATATGTATATATATATATATATATATATATATATATACACACAGTATATATATTCTTACATAAGTATTAATATATTTAAAGCTTATCCCTTGCTTGCTATTTTTCACAATTATAGACAGAATAATTTGCATATCACATCTCTCTGCTTAAAAGAACATCTGATTACACCTTGTCATAGGCTATATGGAGAATTGGAAGGCCATTACTGGTCATTAATTAAAGAATATTGTCCATGAAATCACGATTGTCTGAACCATAATGTGTTTTATCTCTGGAGTGTGATTTCATAATTCACTTTTATCAATACCACTGCACTGGAATTTCGGTTGTTACTACAATTAGACTGCAATGCTTTAGAATTTATTTTGAGCCTTTAATGATCTGAAAAATAAATAATTGTCACACTTGGATTATAGTTTCAAATCTTGAGGCTCTTTCATATTTGAAAACAACATAAATGTAGAATAATGCCAAGTTTTATAATCCGTAAAAATTATGTTTTAAATTATGTTCTAATTCTTTTTGTGCATTTCTCCAAACAACAATTTCAGATTTTGATTGTGGACAAAGGTGCAGAAAAACTAATTTACAGTTAATTTCATTTCAGTTAATAATGGTAAATATTTCAAGGTGAAATACATTTGTTTTCCTGAGGGTCAGGAAAATGAATTATCACAATAAATATTTTTCCTGTATATTTTCTTTTTAAGCGCAAGGAAATTTCTGGGAAAAAAAAATGATGCCAAAAAAGATGAAACAGGCTTAGATATGGCTTAGATTTCTGAATGTTCAATGGTGATACCAAACAAAATGCAACACAAGGTGACTTTCTACATGGCAATAATAGCTTTATTAAATGGGTGATATGGCATATTAAAAAAAAAAACACTGTTTTTCCAGCCTTAAGTAATCAAAAATATTTTTTGAATTCTATAAATATCCCAGTAGTTTACACTGGCGATTTTATTTTGCAATTTAGAAACCTTTACAGGCTCACTGTTTCATCCACTGTTTAGGTGTAGTTTATTCTGTCAACACAACTGCAACAGTTAGTGGGAGCCCAGTGGTACTGCTACCTTCATGATATGCATCTAGTCACGTCAACTTGCTTAAAATACTACTGAAGTTGCACTGTAATTGCACAGCCCTGGTTACCCTTTTTGCAACAATTCTGTTGTTTACTAACTTAATTACTTTTGTTTTGCTTTTTTTCCAACAAGATGTAAAATTCTAAAGCTGTAGATTCTGAGAAGCACTAAAGTTAGTTGAAATACACAAATGTTGCAAAAAAACATTCAAGAACAAAAGTTTATCAAAGGTAAATTGCTTTTTTAGCTGGAGACAATAACAAAAATTTTTTGCTGGCACCCATAGAGTTGTGTCAAAAAAACAAAATAAGTAAGCTTTGCTACATCTTAAAAAATAATCTCTGCCACATATATTTTAATGTACACCAATTATACATATGTTGTAAAACTGAGGGGGTTATTCACTAAAGTCCGAATTGTTGCGTATAGGTGTGAATTCGCCAGCTAAAGACAGTCACAATAGGCTGTAACTGTCGCAGTTGCGTCTTTATAATGAAAATATTGTCACAGTCACGACTTTATTATGTGAAATTTGTCACTATCTTAACGTTAAAAAATTGTTGTGACTTTACAATGGGGGAATTGTAGTGGATTTGCTATGGAAATCTGTTGTTTGCAAATTCAACAGTTGAATTCACACCTTAGTGAATAACCCCCATTTTATGTGCCCTTCAGTCATGTCTAACACACACACACAAAGTGCATTAACTGAATAATTTCTTTTAATGGACTGAAGGTTAAAAGGACTTTTTAAGTTCACTATGTCCCATTTCCCAATACAACACATCATCTATCTTGTGACATAAAACAAATATGACTTCCATCATCTATGCCTCCCATTAACCTCAGGGCAAAGGACTTCTAAGTACTATGACTGCTGACAACATGGTATTTGACAATAAATTAATTAATTACACATTGCCTTAATAAATCATGTTTATTTTTGTTGCCCTTATCTGCAAAGTTTAAATTCTCAGAAGATAATGACAATTAACAGGAATATTTTTTTTTTCTAAAAGGAACATCCTGTGTAAAATTATTGAAGAATAAATGTATCTGGAATAGGTTTGAAATTAGCGCAGTTTATTTCTAGGTCTAAAAATCTCTGAACCTTTGAAGTTAAAAACACGTGAAATTCAGATTAAATTGGAAGGTCTTGTAGCACCTGCTGTTCTGAATGTGTTACCTACAGTAAATTGTGTTAGGGAATAAAATATGCAAATTCTGTCTCAAACTTATCTTTAAAAGAGCACTTGAATCCTCAGGTGGCAAATCACTAATCAGTCTTAAGAGCAGATATCTTTGGCAGAGAAATACTTTTAAATTTGGACCTAAATTATCGGGGAAAGTAATGGCTTATGGGAGGAATTGAGAAAATCATGCTTGTATAAAAAAATTTTTTTTTCCTATAGTATTCATTTAAAGAATTTAATTTCTAGTAAAATTTGTATAATTGCAAGCATTAAAAAAGATAATTAAAAATGTACTGATTGACACCTTTTCTTCTTAACCACTTGTCTGTGTAAAATTAGAAACGGATCTCTTTCTTAGTACCTGTCAGATAAATTATTTACTATCCGGTTAGCTTACATTTCAATTTCCTTTGATAATTGGATGGCTATCTCATCTGTAAACTATAAAAATAGACAACATTATTTTTCAGCGTAGTGTGTTTTTACTAAAAGGAAATAATTGAATAATATGGTTTATACAGCAAGGATCAAAAACTCTAGCCTATGTAATTGGAATGCTAATGCTGCTATGATTTATTGCGAGTGAAATGTAATGCATGCAGATGTTTAATCACATTTATGACTTTTTCTTCAATATAAATATGCTTGTAATATGGTTGTTTAGGTTGTCCAAATCTGAACTTGAAATATAAAGTAGAAAATGGACTATTTTTTTTTTTTTGGTGCAACCTCTGCTCCACTCAATTTTCTGCTTCTCCAAAAACCATTATTTCTAGCCTCTCAATAATACTTATAGGCTAATGAACTGAAACTTTATGTTACTTATTACCCTCCTATCTGTGTATGTAAGTCTCCTTCCTATTTTGATTGTAAGCTCTATGGGGCAGGGACCACCATCCACTTGTTTCAGTCATGACCAGGCACTTAGAATGATGTATTTTTAGGATTTTATGCTTGTAATTTACTTCACTTGTTCTTTTTTATGCATTTTTCTCATGTCTGTATTATAACTGTACTGTTGAATTGTACAGTGCTGTGTAACCTAGTGGCACTTTATAAATAAAAATATACATACACACATACATGCAAAAGTAAAAAAATAATGTCAGGTGACTTGTGACCTCATATCAAAAGTCAGCTATTTTATTGTATTTAGCAAGATAATAAATATATAATTTAATTTCAAGCAACATGCTGTAATTAAAGGAAGTAGAGGCAACAAGTTCCATTGGCCAAGGTGTGTCAGTAAAGAACAGTATATATATATATATATATACTGTGTATATATATATATATATATATATATATATATATATATATATATATATACACACACACACACACTATATGGAAAATATTTTTTTTTATTTTAAAAAACTCATTATCCAAATAATGGTTTAATATAATAGTTATTAATATAGGTAAAAATGACATTATAGAAAAATAATTAAAAAAAATATATAAACTTAGAGTTTCAAAAAAAAAATATTGCCACTATTTGTTGACACCTTGCTAATTATGAACGAATGGAGAAACCTTAATTATAACATCTGGTGCACACGGCCACACCAGTTCTCTATATGAAATATTTTATCTCTATGCTATTATTTCCAAACAAGATACAACAGAAAGACTATAAGATGATAAAGTTAGTTCTTCAAATACTACAGATGATGTATGATACATGCAAAGGTCATTATAAATATTAATGCCCTGAAAGAATTATTTCCTCTTTTCTTTCCTAATTCATACCAGTCTCATTAGTACTTATTTAATGATTTTCTCAATGTTCGGATGAATTAATTGCTTTCTTCATCTTGGCCTACACAGCATTGATCTTTTGTCTGTGGTATAACTGTCCTACCCTTAATGCTTATTTCCATTCCTTAATAAAAACATTCCAGTTATATTAATGCTCTCTTAACTAAAAAAACAAAGTAGACCGTGTACTCAAAATAGATTAGCCGTGTGTCATTAAATATATCTCAAATTTGTGTAATGTATCTTTATGCTTTTGAGTAAAATCTCATTCACATGGCTCGCATTGTTTAATATGACAAAACTTGCAGAAATGTTCACTTCCTTCTACAGAGGGCAATTTGCACATATTTGCCAGGGAGCATTGCCTTACCAGCTGAGTTTGTTTCTAAAACTAAAATGAACCCGTAAAAAGTGTAAAAAAAAAACCACTTCTATATGGGATGTCACACTTGCTAAGAACAACCTTTCTTTTACTGAAGACAACTGACACATCTGTCTAGCAGTGATGCTCTGTTCCACCTATCCAAAATTTCCAGACTTCCTTTCCATCTTGAGAGGGTAATTTGTGTAATAATGAGTTAAAGATTCATCCAAGGACTTGCACTGTACAAACATGAATTGGTAACTTATATTAACAAAAGAGTGCTATTAGTGTATACCATGAAAGACATAATAAACTTGTTGGTAATTTAATTTTTAACTGCATGAAATTAATTTACTAGCTCAAAATCCCATTTTTTATAAGGTTTAAGTCTGATGAATGTTTTCAAAGTCCAGGTATTCTTCTTACGAAGAGAGAATTCCTATTAAAATTATGCATGTTTGTCTAATTACATTATCATAAATCAACATTATGTTAGGTTTCCTGCCATGGTTGTTATCAAACTAAATCAACGCCCCCTACAATGCAACAAAATATTTTCTTTCACGCTGTATGTTGATGGTATGATTTTATGCCCATGAAAAAGTTTATTTAGGAAAATAATAGGTTTAGGCAGGGTCAGACTGAGACACATTGGGCTCACTCGAAAAGCTAATTGCAAGAGCCCATATCCTACTAACTAAGTTGTAATGTGCACCAGACCATAATAATACATGATCAGTTTTCCAGGACATTACAAAAGAGTCCAGTTCCCAAGTGTCAATGCAATTAAAGGTAGCGATGGCCCTGCAAATGTTAAAGGGAAGGTTTAGAGGCTCATATGCCTAGTAGTGATTCTTAACAGTGCTAGATAATTCTACTTAGCAATCACCTCCTTCATTCCAGCACTGCCTCCTGCTTCAATACTTCATGGATCTTCATTTTTTTTCTGATAAAGTGTCAGCATTCACTTCTGGTTCAAACCTCCTCTTCATCATAACTGATTTTTTTTTTCTTCTGTGCATGCACAGAAGAAAAAAATCAGCAATGTTTAAGAGGAAGCAGAAAGTGAAGAGGAAGCAGGAAGTGAAGAGGAAGCAGGAAGTGAAGAGGATTGCTTGAACAGAGGAAATGGAAGACTTGGCTTTATATTGAAGCAGGAGGCAGAAATGGAACGAAGGAGATGATTATAAAGCAGGGATGGCGAACCTATGGCACACGTGCCAGAGAGGACATACAGAGCCCTCTCTGTTGGCACGTGAGCCATCGCCAAACCCCTGCCTTCAGTACAAGCCACGGACCCAATCTGACAGTTTTCAGGCCAGATCCGTGGCCTGCACTGAAGAAGCGCACATGAGCAGGGGAGATCTCCTCCCCTACGCGTGTGTGCTCATCCCCCCGGTACTGGTGTGATGATGTCACTCACCAGCGCTGGTACTTCGGGGGATGTGCTCATGGGTGATGTCACCTTTTTGGCACGGAGTGCCAAAAAGGTTCGCCACCCCTGTTATAAAGTATAATTAGCTAGCATTGTTAAGAATCACCCCTAGGTATAATGAACATTAGTTCTTCTTTAACAATAGAAAACTCTAAAATAATTTAACTACATATTTTCAGATGTCAACAGGTTTTTCAGGATAACTAGCTCTGTATAACATTGGTTCCATTTTTACACAAGAAGAAGTGCCAAAAAAAAAAACCAGAGACAGAATAAAGTTAATAAGAAATAGTCAATTAAATGTATTTTTTGTCTGACAAGTTGGGCCTTCAAATTACTGTTTGCTGAAGAATTTTAAGTAACAAGCATATTAACTATATATAATATACTTATGTTAAATATAAGATGAGAACTGAGATCATACAATATTGTCTTTCTCTGTGTACCAATCTTATATGACAGGTGCTAATCAAATATCTTCATTAGTGTGACTTTGACATTTTACACTGGAGAAAACCACAGTGTCCACATCCTATTTTTAATGAACTAGTTATGCTATAAAAGATCATTAGGTCTCTTTGGATTATTTCATGCGATGTTCTGCCCTGAGGTCTCAAAAGAACATAATTAAGATATATTTCAATGTGAGCCTTTTGGACAAACTCTACATTATCGTATCATTAATATTCAAGTGCTTAAATTGTTCACTACAGAAAAATATAAAAAATGTGGTTTGCTGTCACTGTAAAATATACATTGGCCTCTTTACACAAAATTTCTAGGGATAATATAAACCAAATAACCTAAAATGTAATCCATGACTGATTTATAAATATAATAAGCTAAATTAGGAAGATCAATACACCTATATAATGTACAGTGTTGCTAATGTGTTTTAAAGTATGTATACATGCCTATATGGGTGTAATGCAACTTTAACAGCAAGTATTTAGGGCTAACCTTTTGGAAGCTTTTGCCCAATCAGTTTTGTGCAGAGACTTCATATATCCCAACCCCATTTTTCTTAGGGTATGAGTATTAAGGTCTTAGGACTGAATAGGTGTGAGAGAGATAGACCCTACCTTTTTTATTTAATGGCTTTTAATTTTGGCTTGTTAACTTTGCTTCTGCTGCACTATTCCTCAGCATGCTTAGTGGATGAGGAGGAGCTCCATCCTGCCCAGCATCTCCTAACCCTGTAATCAGCAGCGCTTACAGTAGCACAGGGAGATGCATTCATGCCTTGCCACTAGGGCCATCAAGGTCAGCTTTAGAAGCTCGATATTGGTAAAATAGTTCATCTAAGGGTTTCTTGAACTAAACCTAAAAACAAGAGAGAAAAAGAAGTGCCCAATTGCCTAGCTGAGAATTAGTAATTTTAGCTACAACAAGAGAGTCAGTTTGAGTAATTGTTCCATATATATACAGCTATCTATCAATATAAACAATTATGGAAAGTAGACAGCACAAGCTTATATGGATACATTTCTATTGTGGTGCTGCTAAGACTGTTCATACACATATAGAAACAAAAAGGGCATATTGTATAGTCATTTTAATACATTTAGGTAAGAACAGTCATTTGCAATACTAATAGCATTTAGGCTAAATAAGTATTTTAAAGACCATCTTTGATCATTTGTAAAACATTATTCATAACACATTTGGTTATCCATAGAATTCAAGATAATTTCTAAAATTGGATGTGATTTGTAACAGAGACCTAATGTGTGTGGAAATACTGAGGTTCTCACTATAGAGAAGGATCAGTCACAGCTGTGTGTACATATATAAATCTAGCAGGTGGAAATACGTAAACTGAGAAGACTGACTACAAAATGACATCTGACGTTTTTATTGGACTAAGTCATTTTAAATAGACAAGCTTTTGAGATATTCTCTCTTCCTCAGGTCAAAAGCAATTACAAAAAAATATATATACATATATACAGTATATATGTATGTATGTATTTATATATACATAAACCAGAACCTTCATTAACAATTCAAATATTTACCTGCAGAGACTATGAAGCTGTGATTAGTCCTACCATAAATTATATTTTGGTATGGACACAGTCTTGTTACAGTCATTCTAGCATTCTTGCAAAAAGTTGTGCAAAACTTGTATATATCAATTTGGCAGTGCGATAAAACTATGACTATCTGTGAAATTTAATAAACTCGGGAAAGGCCAATTTTGCCTTTCCGAGTTTATTCCCACAAGATCTCAGTAGTTTCTTGTGGTAAATATTGCGAGGTTTTTCTCAATTGATCTTTATCTACAGAAACATTTCGATCAAATTTTTCAGTGGAAAGGTAACTATACTTTACATTAGTAGTATGGCTAACTTTTCATCGAAAAATTAGATTAAAAAAATCATGCAATATTTACTGTGAGAAACTGCTGAGATCTCACAAGAATAAACTCAAAAAGGCAAAATCTGCTTTTTTCTGAGTTTATTAAATTTTGCCCAATGTTGTTCTTTTGTTGTCATGTAAGATAACTGTTTTATATCATCTACTGCTCATTCATCAAGTGTCATAGTCAATTTTTTTTATTTTTACAAATAAAGTATGGTTTTGGAGGTATTTATATAGATGAAAAAATCTATTAGTTTTTTGAAAATCTGCTTTATAAAAATGTATCTATTTGAAATGCAGGAGGCAGTAGAGTGAAAGTTATAGTTATTGAACTGGTCATTAGGCAATTACAGGATTTATTTTTATTAGAGTAGTAGGCAGTGCATATTTATCATTTTATAAACAATCAATGTTTAAGAAGGCCTTGGTCAAGAAATCTTACTTAGACTGAGGCATCGATCTTTTATTAATCTATAAATATACACTGTTTTCCATTTGAATGTTAAATCTACTTGACTTTGCTTCTGCTCTACTATTGTAATGTCACAGTTAAATACAGCAAATTATTGTAAAGTTATTATTACAAAATTTCTACTCCACTGCTAACTCATGGAATTACAGCATGAAAGTTAAAGTTACATAACAGATTTGACACCAAGGTGGTTGGGAATGCCACCCTGTGTGTGGCAAGGGGAAGGGGAAAAATCTGTGTGGGGAAGTGTCCAACAAGGTGGCCATTTTGAAACCACACACCTGGATGAGCATTTATAACCAAAATGTAAAGTTTTCTGCTGCACACTCCTCTCTAATTAATACTTTGCAGGTGCTGGTTTATTGAGGTGTTATGGCTAACACTTCTATCACAGGATTCCATTAAATTAATAAAAGGCAGCACACTGCATTGCCTTTGGAATCAATCTATTTAGTGGCCATCAGCAACAAGCATCATTGTTTTTGGGGCCCCGATGGCATTTGTTTGGAAATGCCATTCTGTGTGTTGTTTTAAAATGGTGACCTTGTTAAACACTTCCACACACAGATTTGCCCCTTCCCCTTAGGAACATGCCGCTCACAGCATGGAATTCCCAACCACCTTGTGTATTCATAAATATCTGTATCTAATCTGGTATGTAACTTTAACTTTAACATGCATCAATGTTTCAGGGACCCCCTTTAGTGAAGGCTTTGAAATAAATGGATTTATTCCAAAAGCAATGCAGTATGTGGCTCTTTATTAATTTAATGGCGTTTCCAACTACCATTTTCTATTCATTCCTAAATAATAAATAATCCTAAATAATTCTTCACTTTAAAAAAAATAATCACATTTGAAAAGATTATTTTCTTTTAATTTATGTTGTAATTTAACATGTAAGTATTGTATATCACTAAATAAACCAGTGTCATTTGTTGTAGTAAAGTAATATTTTTGAAATGTTAATTATGCACTAAGATGTGATGGCTGAACTTAAGGGGGTTATTTATCAAGCATTTTTATGATTTTTAAAGATCGAAAATAACTTTCTGATATAAAAAATTGCATAAAAAAGTTATTTCTTACATGGCAAAAAGAGTATTTTTAAATAGGCAATACCGACATAATCAAATAAAGACTGTTCCTCCAGCAACAGGCCTTTAAAAAACCTTTTCGACTTTGATAAATATCCTTTAGAAGTGATCCTTGTTAGGAAAGAAAACTTTAGCACTTAGCGTCATTGTTAAGGATCAATAATATTTTTGTTTGAACTACCAAGTTTTTCTTACACATTGTGGCTACTTAATATGGTGATTAAGGTGTGTTTTTATCTTGATAAAGGCTCCACCTGTGGACCAAAACATTCATAGCTTTCTTGATATATATATATTTTGCTTTTTGCATTAAACCTTATGCTCTCTTTTTTTGCACCGAGATTTACAAAATTTAAATGTACTGCTTGGTGGTATGTTTTTTTCTGCTATCTATATTTATGTATGTATAAAAAATGAGTATTGCAATACTTGGTGATGACTTTTTTATTGGACTAACAGTCAGTTTAGTTAGACAAGCTTTCAAGAGGTCTGTCCTCCCTTTCTCATGTCTTAATCTACCATATTTATATATATATATATATATATATATATATATATATATATATATATATACTGTATATAATTGAGTATTTCAATATTTTCTGGTACTTTTTTTATTGGACTAACATTCCTTTTAAATAGACAAGCTTTTGAGAGGTCTGTCCTCTCTTTATCAAGTCACAAGCAATACACTAAAAAACTCAAAAGTTTGTCTATTTAAAACTACTGTTAGTCCAATAAAAAGGTATCACCAAGTACTGCAATACTAATTTTTTTCATCTGTGGACTAACTCGACTACCCTATCCTACCATATATTAACAAATATATGTACTGTGTATATATATATATATATATATATATATATATATATATTATACTTATACTGTTAACTATAAAATACTAAATAAATTAACATCACAATATAGAAGTGTTTTTTTAGATCATATACTTATTTATAGAAAATTATTAAGTTATCAGTTGTGTGCCACAATGCTTCTATTATATAGTCTGCAGTAATGGATCTTAAAATTACTTAAATTTCCTTTTGTATATCATTGTAGGTCCCTGGGTGAGCCATGTTTTTAGTACTTTAGAAATGATTAAGCGACAGTATGGCTATCTGCATGATGTAGGGCTGAGTAGTTATGCAATTATATTACCGCATCTAACATTTGCAATTATGTCCTAAAAAGAAGAATTTTCACATTTTTCCTGGAATGTCTATGAAAGCTGACCTTATCTATTCTGACTGAGCATTATCAGTAGCATATTTGTCTATCCTTTTACAAGATAATGCATCACGCTGTTAACTTCAAAAACCACTTAAAAAAGCCTCCAATTTAACTAGCATCATTGAAGG
Source organism: Pipa parva (assembly GCA_019650415.1). Lineage (NCBI taxonomy): Eukaryota > Metazoa > Chordata > Amphibia > Anura > Pipidae > Pipa > Pipa parva. The sequence goes on from WMED01002661.1 coordinate 20,029, forward strand.
AAGGATGAACTTGCCTAAAATGATTTAATAATTTCATGTTTCCATTTTCTTTTCTTTTTGCCAGTGACAAACTTTCTGAAAATCAATGATTAAAGGCATATTAGCATCCAAAATCCTCCAGCTTTTATGAATGTGATTATATTTCTTGCTCTTTGATACATTGTGTTTTAACATTTACAATTACAACCTTCTACCTTTGCAGTACAGATCTTGTTGCTAATTTTTTCTCATGCATTGTGATGATAGATTCACCTGGTTGTTTTTTATTTGTTTTTTTTTTTAAATAATTGCAGGGGAGGGTCTATACTTTTCTGTTCTAAAAAAAAAATCATGTATCTCTGTCATAACGTGAGACAGGACTGCTATGATGTCTATAAATTCCCCTTCCCTTGCATATGAGATGATACTGTTACTCTTAATAGTAATATTGATCTTTATTTTTAAACACTATTAGATTCAGAAGAGCTGTAAAGCAGGGTAAAATATGATAGAACAATAACATCCTGAAACAGTGAGGTAGAAGGCCCTGCCTGATAGAACTTCTAATCTACAAAATAGTATAGTTGATGGTACATAAGGGATATATTTCAAGAACAGAGAGTTATGTCCTTTGTGGGATAAGAAGTGAAGACAAGGAACTAAGACAGGAGTAAAAGTAAAGTAAAATACTGGTTTAGAAGTTAGGGATAAAGGTAGGATACCTTTAACAGGTGGATTTCAAGAAGAGTTTTTAGGATGCATGGGTTTCAGTGGTGTGACCTTATTACATTATCACCATGTCACATAATGATGCAGTGGGATTGTGGGCGCTGACACATTGGTGACCGAAACCATCTATTGGACAATTAGGGCAGGACAGAAAGGTGCATTGGGAGGCTATTACTACCCTCAATGCTCTCCTCTGGGGTGAGGAGCACTTACCCCCTCTCTAGGCATCCATGACTCTACACTTACAGAAGTTCTAACTCTTTGTACCTGTAACCTCAGGTAAGATATTGGGTTTATCCTGTTATCATGTTCCTGCTATTTTTTTAAGTTAAGGAGACATAAGTATATTTACACCTTGAGCAATCAACTTTTTTTTACTGTCCACTTATATATAATTAATAGCTAGGAAGAGTTTCATTAAAAAAATATACAAAAATACAAAAATCAAATATCCACAAATTTAAAACTATTTTGCTCTCTAAAAATGAACCTTCTTTGAAGGGCAAATTTAATAACTGCAAAATATGCATTTTGTATTTGATGGATTACACCACAAATTGATTTGCATCTTGTAGGAAAAATTAAATTTGCAAACAAGATTTACATATTTTTCCTCTTTCCTGTTTCTAGAGTACAAAATGATAATAATTACAAAGATTTGCTAACAATAAATTATTTTTCCTGAAATTCAAAACTCACAATCAGTCCATCTGCTGAATGAAGTCCTGGCCACAACAGTAGCTGACTTTTGTGTAGTGTACAAACATCATCAGTTATTGAATTCACACCTTTACATGACAATTCAGACTTTTCCCACTTTATGAGGCTAACATTGATATTTAGATTTAAGTTAATAAATGTGTTTGGACTACAATGAGATATCTCAAAACGGTAACCTAGGAAAAGGGAAGCTCCCCCTAGTGGACATCCAGTAGGTACTGTATACAAGACACTGCTAACAAACATCAGGAAATTGTCTCAATACATTGAAGAATCAGAGTGGAATATTTGTGTTCTCTAATTTATATTTAAATTAATGTTTTGCCAAGAAGGGCTGGGTTTTTCATTTAACGGAGAGAATAAACTCTACTTCACTAGAATCCTGCTATTTATTATATTTTTATGCTTAAATTTGCATCTCTATTAAAGTCACCCCTCATGACACAAACACATACTTGCATATCAAAACACAAATACACTCCAAATTGAAGTGGTCATGTTCAGGACACTCCTTTCTCCTGAATGAGATACTAAAAAAAAAATGATAATTGGAGCTCACTTTATAGAAAAAAAACATTTGTGTTAATTATTATTTGTTAAATATCTTCAAGGGAATGAATAAAGTGATGTTATAGTTAATCAATGAATAGATATCTTTGAATAAAACAATTTGAAAATAAAATGATAAATTCCAAGGAATATGTGATTACATTTCATGAAGCTCACACTAGTAACGGGTGAAATTTACTAAACTCAAGAAGGCCGATTTAGACTTTTCGTGTTTATCCCCTGTAAATAACACTGTTCGATTGGTAAATATTGATTGTTATTTTTCCCGATCAAAACTTTTCAATCAAATTTTTAGATGAAAAATTTGCCATTCTTTACATTGGTACTTTGGCCACTTTTCCATCAAAAAATTCAATTGAAAAGTTTGGACTGGTAAAAATCAATAATAAAAAAAAAATCAATTGATATTTACCAATCAAACATCAATATTTTCAGGAAATAAACTTGAAAAGGTGAAATCGACCTTTTGAGTTTAGTAAAATTCAAAGAATTTTGCTAACGACTTTACTGAGCTGTGGATAACCACATTTTCCATATTCATCCCTCTTCAGCAGAAAGCATTAAGTATTTGCCAAAAAATGTCCTCTTTTCGACAAAATAGATTTAATAGGTACAATTAGAGAATTACTTAAAATCATTTTATCCTTATTGCAGGAAATAATAGATTTCTCTTTTCCTGATTTGTATGCAAGGCAATTCCAATTTTACAGACTATTAGGATTTCTTCGCTTTGTTCCTTACTATTTTGGCAATATTTGTTATCATTCTCAATAGAATTACCTTTAGTGTCACCTTCAAATACAAATTATTGCTTTTTCATCATTTCTGGCAAATCAATTAACATTACATGGCTACAAAAATATTACAAAAAGTCCAAAAGTCAATATCTTATTTTCATTTGTTGTTGTATTAGGATATTGTTTTTTTATTTTATTACCTTCTTATTGTTGTACTTCTATTTGTAAACATTTTCAGTAACATAAATGATATTAAATGGCCTCTTAACTGCGATATTTTATTAATATACAGTCAGTTTTTGTCAGTTCAGCAACATAACAGGCATCACTGGTTGTTGGTGGTTAGCATCTCAAGACATCAAATCATAGAGAAAGTGTAGTTTATCTATATTGGTGGATGTGGCAAGTTTTGTTCCTGCATCCAAATTCAGGTTTGCTTTTTCATTAGAAACTAGAAGAATTTTTAAAAAGGAACCAGTAAAATCCTGCCTTAGAGCAATAATGAATATTTAAATGTTATAATCCAAACCACTTCACTTGGCCTTTATACAGAGATTATCTGTCTGTATTATTTAATTTAAACCCTAAGGATCATTACTCACATATCAGACTTATTCATCAAAGTTCGAATTTTACTGTTAAAGTGAATTTTTGTCACTTTGGGTCACTATTCTTCAATACCTGTGAATTCACTACTTATTTAATAAACAGTGGATTCACTAAGTGCAGAAGCGAATACCATTAGAAGCTCTTTATCACACAGCATGGCATAGTCAGTTAAATTGTAGTGGGATGCACAGTGATGCAAATTTCACCAGTAAAGTGCTGTTACATTAACCTCACAATGTCCCACTAATGGTATCAAGTGAATATTACATCCCTTTCTATGTCTCCCTCTCCCTAGTTCATCCTGACAATGTGCCACTAACTGTGTATAAGTGAATATTACATCCATTTCTATGTCCCCCTGTCC
>WMED01002662.1:3105-19309 GCA_019650415.1 Pipa parva
AAATTATGGTTTGTGATTTAGGGACTTATTCCTCAAAGTGAGAATTCAACTTTCAAAGTGAATTTGCATCACTTTGGGTCATTATACTCCAATGGTCGCAAATTCTCTACTCCTTATTCACTAAGCAGTAGATTCGCATAGCAAAGAAGCAAACACTGTTGGACACTGATTTGTGCGTAGTACTGTGTAGTCAGTCAGACAGCAGGAGCCCTTTCATTAACCCCCTCAGTGGTCACTTTGATCTGGTTAAGTAAAACTGGCAAATTTTACATAGTAAGACATGCCAAATTCACTACTTTGACAGACTTTCTCATTTAACGGACAGGCAAATTACTTGTGCATGTGCATGCAAAGTGATGCAAAGAGCTCCCTAAGTTTAAAAAAGGGGGGGCAATGACAGATTTAAGCTGTGAGAAACAACCAAAGCCCCACAAATCCCACTCGTCACAAAAATAATCTCAAAACAAAATAAAGTACAAGGTTGTTTTGGCAAAGTGAAGTAGCAATGCCACGATTTATTAAAGTGGCCATGACATGTTTTGGGTAGCAAAATCCTTTCCCAAATGTGCATACAATAAAGTGATAGATGTATTTAAAGAAACAAATGACCCCACCCTTTGTGTGTCCACCAATAATGTCCACAGTGAAGATGAAGGACTGCCCTCAGCTTCCAGGGCCTCCTTTCATTGTAAAAGTCCACAAGAAAGAATTAAACTGGTACTGCCTCCTCTTCAACATAACTAAAACCTTCCTGTTGAGAAACGGAGGTGTAGAGACTTTGTACATCTATACTGCAAAGCCATGCATGTCTTTATTAATAGTATGGGCTGATTGATATGTGATGTAATAGATGTGTCATATCCCTAAAACATTGAGGAATGTGTTGGACAATAGGTTGTAAGTGGTGGTCAATAAATTTAGAAAGTGGTTCCAAAATAGACCCTACCCCTGAAATTATTGGATGCCCAGGAGGTTTATCCATACTCTTATGTATTTTGGATAGAAAATACATAATGGGAGCATGTGGGTGTTCAACCAACAAAAATTTGTCCACATCTTATGAAATCACATTGTTAAGGACTGCTTGGCTAACCAAGATATCAATGTTTTTTACTTAGGAAAGGAAAAGGACAGAGAGTAGAGGAAAGAAAAAAAAAAAAAAAAAAGGATAAATTAAACTGAGACCAACAAGGTTTTGCTATATTGTAAGTTGTTAATTACAACTATTCTGATTACAAATTAAGAATACTAATTAAATGGGTGAAATGTAATAAAGTCAGAAAGACCGCTCTCGGTCTCTCCGAGTTTATCGTGCAAGATCTTGAGTTGTTCTCACAACATTATTGTGCAAGTTTTTCTATCTCGATTTTTCAATATCTCTCTATAGAAAGGTAGCCATACTACTAAACACTGAGAGCGGTCTTTCCAACTTTATTAAATTTTGCCCAAAAGGTGTTTTGAAAATGCAATGTTTCAATACGTTGAAGTTGATTACATATGTACAATACAAAATCTTTTTTTTTTTAATTATTATTAGAGAGCATTAGTAAGTGCAACACTATGATAATAACTAACAACTTCAAAGATGTCCAACTCATACATAATGTGTATCACCAAGCAGATATAATGTATTCCTCAAAAGTAGAAATACCTATCCAGTCTAAACCAAATGAAATGATATACAATAGTTGGCTCTACATAGTACATGGTGTGGTATTTTCCCATAAACATACCTCTCCAATAATGGCTCCAGCCAGCCTATGTGGCACTCACAGTGGCAATCTAAAAAGGTCAAGACTTCTCCTTTGGCTATGGAAGCACCCAAAAGACGAGCTCGTACTAATCCTTCTCTTTTATTGGCTCGGATTAGGCGCACCTTTTTTAAATTGGAAATATAGATTTCCAAACCCTCCTTCAGGTGTTCTGGAATAAATTCATAAGTGATTTTGTGCTTTTAAACAAAAGGCAAAGAACAGGAAAGTGTTTCTGGTAATTAGTTTGAATGTAGTACACCAAAAATATCTATGAGTGCTAGCTCTCCTAATTAAACATGGAAGTTGAAAATTCGCCCTGGACCTCTAATTCAGATATGACTGTATAGTGTGAGTACATTAGTGGCTTTCAAGATAAAAATTGCTATAGGTAACCTCTACTTTCCACGATGCGAATCAGGGCCCACTAAAACTGAATAGATGGGCTGTGATTAAGTTTGGATCCACCAGAAACCTGTCCAATCAGTATGGGGCACCTACAGTTTTAGATACTGAACCACCATGTTTAATACAAGGGGTCTGACAATATTAAAGACAGAAAAAAAGGACACTTTTAAAGAAGCTAAAATAGAAACAGTTAGGTGCTTTAATGGTGAGTAGTAAAATAAAGGTGGCACTATGGCTGCCCATACTTCCTAAACCACCTTATATACACCACATGTCACCCTGACAATGGGCACACATAAGAATCACTGGTTCACTGATATTGGGTGGGACTTGTACACCATAAACAGGAGTTAAAGAAATACAGGGAAATTAGAGCAAACGCTTAAAGTACTTACTGTTAAGTTACTTTATTTTCCACAATATTTTCAAGCCTGTAACCTGGTCCATTATCAAGTTTACATAAAAGACAGAGAGCAGTAATTTATATATGTACACACTACACCCCTTACCTAAATCTATGTGCAGCATTTAAAAATGTGTCCATTTATGGGTTAGAAAAAAAGTTTTTCCTTAATCTGTAGGTTCAAATATGTATCTTACTCTAATGTGAATTAGTGAATGATACCTTGATTGTCTGGAATGGAGACAAGGGTATCTTTAATTAGATGGAGTGTTAAATAGCGCTAATCCTACTTTTCAGTTCTCTCTTATAGTAAGCTGTACTCGCACTTATTGCATTTGGAACTAGCTATAAAAATGGAGTCATTTCCATTAACCTATACTGGAAACCTACAGACTGGAATAGTATCCTACTAGGTGATACCTTTTAAGAGGACAGACAGGAGAAGAAAAACGGACACTATGGCCTTTAAATACTTTCAACAAGTAGGGCATAATGTGTCACATCTAAAATGGATGGTGTTGGAAGTGGTACAAATGCCCATTAGGAAAGGGGATGGTGAGAAATACATTGCAGCAAAAAGAAACCTTGTGGATCAGTAGGCTAGATTCCCTTAGGAAAGTCTAATGATACATGGAGAACATTAAATCTTTCATTTAACCAAATTCTTGATTATTTATTCTAGATATTAAAATGTTATCTTATAATTATCATTCCTGTCTTTGAATTTGAAATTCTGCACATCTGAGTATGTATTTCTAATAGCTCATGTATATAATGTGCTTATGTGGATTATGTTTACTCAATTTATACTACTAATCATGTGTGCGTTAAATTGGACAATAAAAGTCTGTTACAGTAATTACTGTTGAAAATGAACCCTTTTGGCCTTAGGTAGTCTGAATAAAGAATTGCTACAAACATTTCATTAAAGTGACTGTGCAGACTTTGAACTTGGTGAGGCTTTGATGGCAGTTACAAACATGGAGTTTATTTGCTGCTGCATGATTGGTGGATTTGTGTAGGGGGTGTGGCATTTTAGTATATGAATTGGTGTTCTATGTCTTCTCAGTACACTTTATGAAATGCCAGGCTATAGGCTCGATACATGTTATGGAAAATAAAGTAAATTTAGAGGGATATTTATAAAGACCATTTCAACCTTTTCAATTCATTTTGCCATGTTTCACAGTTTTTCATTGTTAGTTTGTTTAGCTGATTCTTATGATTTATATAGGGTCATTAAAAATGTAGAAATTGAAATTGTGGCTAGGTCAGTGGTCGGCAAAGTGCGGCTCGCGAGCCACATGCGGCTCTTTAGCCGCCTTGTTGTGGCTCGGGCCGCACTGCCGAAGCCACGCCCAAGCCCCGCCCATGACCACCGACGGCTCTTCTGATTGGCTGTCGGTGGTCATGGGGTCGGGAGAGGGCACGCCTCCCTCCTCCGGCGGCTCAGAAGATGGTTATCGCCGCCGGAGGAGGGAGTGAAATGGCTCCCTCCCGAATAAAGTTTGCCGACCCCTGGGCTAGGTGACAGGACCATCTCCACAGGAAATAATGGTTTATGGCAGTCTTTGGGTAATAAAATTCACTTTGAAAATATTTTCAACTTTAATAACTGGCCCACTAGGTGTTTGCTCTGGTTTCTTTGTATTTATTTTAGTGTATTTATTTATTTTAGTCTGTAAGGAGACAGATGAAATGTAATATATATTTAATAATACTCCACACATTTTATTAGGGGCAGTAATTTTATTGTTTTTGTTTGTTTTTATCTTTACTGATAGCAGCCATGATTATAAAATGACAATAATCAGTTCCATTGATTGCTATGGTGCTCGGTGTTTAAAGCTAAATATGACCAATATTTGGAAGCACGGACTGAATAGTTATTAACTATAAATGCATTTTGGGCATTTGTTGCTTTGATGTTAGTGTCATTTTACAACTTTTCGACAGTAAATGTAATTGCTGACTGATCTGCACCTGCTTAATCTCTATTATAGAACAACTAAAGTTTAAACAGCGCTAAATCAATTGTGTTATTTAACTAGAAAAGTGTTAGCAATGTCCATTAAATGTTGATTGCAGCTTAATCCAAATAGAATGTGTTTCCAATCATTTCTTATTCAAAGATGAAAAACAACCAGAGATTCTGAGGAAAAAGCGCATAAGAAACACATAGTGCGACCTGTATGAACTGAATATGAATAGAGACAGAGCCCACTAAAACCAATATATGGATACAGTGCTGGATGTGAGAAATAAAAACACCTCGTGCTAAATGTATAAAATGGCTGCTCACCGACTCTTATAAGTAAAATCACTTTAAACCATTGGATGTTTGACACTTCTTCACAACTGGATTCTGAATCTCCTAGGTCTGATCACTTATCAAATTTGGATGTTTGGAACACTTCCAAAAGCACAATAGAAGTCTTGGCACTCCAAGTCACAGAAAGGAACCAGGGAGAGGTGCATATAAATGAGGGAAACAGAAAATGCTCCACATAGAGTAATATAGTTTTAATCTTTAAAATATGAAAAAAGATAAAAGCGTTTTTTATTCCAGAGGGCAGCATTTCTTCTTCTTACACACAAGGGACTACCAATGTACACAGTCGTCTACAGGTCGGTACTTGTGATTTTGCATTGAGTTGTCCAGGAAGACAGTTTCTACAGTTTGCCCTGTTGGATTAACTTTTATGCCTTTTTCAAGAAGCTGTATTGTAAGTGCAATACTTTTACCTTTTTTCATTGTTTTTATTGTTTTTATTTCTCACATCCAGCACTGTATCCATATATTGTTGTTTTTAATCTCTATTATGTACACCTAGTTTAGGGTTATTTATTTGTTACATTATCCAGCTGCCACCAGCATTTACTGGGCTGCTTCAACTTACAATGAAGGCAGGAAGACTCCTGTATGCTTTATCTGCTGATAATTCTATCTACATGGTTCGAATACTTCACCTGGTTTACCCCTCTACTACAGGAGAAAGTAATACACAGCGTATCTGGGCCATACCTCAGCACTTTCATGGCCATTGCATTGGCACACCCAGCAAATACACAATGGTCAAGTAACACATACATTTCCCAAACTGTCTACACAATGAGGCACTGGGAAAATTCTTCACACCTTCCGCCCACATATATCTACTGAAGCTGAAAGCAGCAAGAATGCGCGGAAGCCACCACCTACATAACAGTGGTGCAAAAGCAATTTTACTAGCTACTGCAAGCAAATAAGCAATGTGTATCTAGCTTTCACTACTAACCTAATGCACTGCACAGTTAGGAAAGTGCATTGTGCATAGTTTCTGGCCACTAATTAAGTTCTTATTCACAGCAGTGTTTTGAATGCATTTGTGACTGACAGACCCTCCCAATCACGCCATATGAGAATGTAAAAAATCAAGAGATTGACAAACTGGAAAATATACTAACATACATTAAAGTCACTGATATGATCAAGGCCTGAAACATACTGCAGCACTGTGTTCATAACAAAAAGGTAAACCACATCACGTTTGGAAATCTGGTACTATATAATTAAGCAATGTAATCATACAAATGAATGGAAAACGTAAAAATGAACTTCAGTGATTGTTGTTACAGTTCTTTACACTGTACCTATGCAGCACTTTATTTTACATCTGACATACAAGCAGTCTGAAACATCAGAATATGGAAATGTGGGAATATGTTTGTGAATGTGGCAATGAACACATAAAAATAAATTAAACTGGTTTTATAGCCTTAGACTAACCTATAACTCAGACCTTTCTAGTGTTTTCTTCTATAAATCATTTTCTATCATATCAAGACAGTCTTGACATAACCTGCTTACCTTTATCACTATAGTCATCTACAAGGATAACTTCTTCTAGGAGGATATCTGGAGACGTTTCTAGCACACTGTGGACTGTTCTCATGAGTGTTGACCAGGCTTCATTGTAGAAAGCAATAACAACAGAAGTTTTAGGCATTCTCCGATAGTCATATTTCACTGTTTTACACCTGCATAAGACAGTGGTTTGAGTAAATGGACAAAACATTTAACAATACATTCATCAGGTAAAATCATTTTTCTGCAATTTATTGGATGAACTGTGACATTAACAAAATGTAAAATTGAAATGTGCCTTCAATCATACATTTTTCTCAAACAAAACTAGGAAAAAGTATTTTTTTGAACAAAAAGCATTAACACCACTTCCTGCTATACATGCGGGGTTATTTTGGACATTTTTATCCACCTCACTTTATCCTTACTCCCAAGCAAGTGTTCGATCTAACAATAAACAAGTCTTCGTCTGCAAGAAAACTGGCTTTAAATATTAAACTAAATATGTGTTAGTAATCACATATATAAGTTATAATAGACAGGTATATATGTGATTTGCATGTCTCCAACAATCCCATAAAGCATTTTGTTTAAAGAAGGCATTTTTTTCCATTCTATACCTTGTGTAATGGAGAAATTCTGGATAATTTTGGCCCATCCTAACATTTCTAATTACCTTGTTGCACCTACAACGTAAAAGTTATTGTTGTATATGTTGCACTGACAAAGGTTGTAACACGGCGTGCATGCAAAATAAATTAATCACGCTCAATATCATACTGAACCTTTGCTAGTGCTGTGTTAATACCAATTGTAAGAATAGACAAAAAGGAAAGATTCCAATGTTTTCCCCCATATTTCCATAAGTGAGGGTTATTTATTTTATTCTTGATTTTGTGAGGCAATGATCTATGTATATCACAAATGTGCATTATTAATGAATCCTAAAGAGATGTTTATAATAATAACATGTGTCTGCTAAGCTTATTATCTTTAAATCTTCCATTTTATAATGATCCTATTCAATCTCTGACACATCTAGAAACATAGAAAAAAAACAGCACACAGCATTATAGTGATAAAGCAGCAACTGCTACCGCTAGACTAAGGGCGGAGTTCAGTAAAATTGAAAATTGCAATATCAAACAATTTTTACCAATATCGCAATTTTGCCAATTTGTGATATTGAAATTTAAATGAAATGTTTAATCTCTTTATTTCTATAGAAAATCCATAATATCTCTGGAAGATTCGATATCATGATATTGCCAATATTGATATCGCAGTATCAGTAAAAAAAATCGTTCAATATCGATATTTTCAATTTTATGAAATTTAGCCCTTAATCTCAATGGCATTTTCAATAGTGTTTTAGATCACTAATCACAAATCAAAATGTTTAACATTAATTCATGGATTTTCAGTTAAAATTATAGGCAAGCCAGTTATTTATTAGTGCATAATGGCACAAAAACTAAAAATGTACTGTAAAACTCTGTAAAGGTAGGTTTGTGTTTAATTAAATATAATCTACCACCAAAATGAAAGTAACAATTACATTACAGGTACCAAAAGACATATTAATCAATGGTATGTGGGATACCAGTCAGGATGACTTATCTATTTCCTGACTCACCCATGCATCTTAAGGGGAACCCTTAAAATGTAATTTGTTGGCTCAGGACATGCATAGTAATATAGCCAATTATTTGAGTAAAAAAAAAGAAACCAAATGCAATATACACGTATATATATATATATATATATATATATACACACGTATATATATACATACACTCACACACCAGTATATACTAATATACTATATATTTCTGATACAATAAGTGTCATGACATTATTTAGTTTGCTAACAAACAATTAGGTCCTTTAAGTTCCAAAGTAACACCATTATTCAAAAAATGAACTAATCCTGACATTTATACAGTACCACAAGATACAAGCTGTGGCATCATAGAGTCTACAGTACAGCTATGTTCTGGTGTCTTGTGGGATAAGCAGGCCATTAGCTGCAAAATTATTTCCAGGGCTTACTACTATTATAGGACAGTGGAGTCTTTAACACTACAAATACATCATCATCTATTTTTTTGTGGAAAAAAAAACTAAGGTTTGGCTGTTCACATCATCAGCTTTAATAAAATTGGATGTTCCAATACAGCAGGATTTACTTTATAATCACTGCTTAAACTATATAAAAGTACTTGTGTATTTAGCAAAATGAATGAGTCGAACATGTTTGTGGCTTGTCTGGTACTGATTGTTTTTAAGCCCTAATTCAGATCTATGGATAATGCTTAGTGCTTGACTAATGGCAGGATGCCTTATTTGCTTCTAAATTATATAACAGCATTGTATTAATTAATGTTTCTGATTATCCTAGCCAGGCTTGAACAGTATGTAGAGATGCAAGGGGGTGATCAGCTGGTTTTGTAACTATATACAAAATTCCGTTTCAGTGTGGTATTGCACTTATAGTCAAGGTCAGCGCTGGGAAACAGAATATTGTTTTCTACAGATCCTTTTTGATTATGAAAGAATAACTAGGTGTATAAAGGCAGCGCCCTCTGACCTTGCTTAAAAGAACAGCAATAAACAAAATGCATCAAATGCAATTATATTTACTACCTGTTTAATCTGTGCTTAAACAACTTTAAACTGTGACCATACATATTTAGCTTTAAAATTTGGTTTTTGGATATACTTCCTGAATATGTATTATTTAAAGGACCATAGAAAACAATGGGACTATGCAGGATCTGTTTAACATCATGGCTGCTATCAGTAGAAATAAAAACAGAACTTTTCACCTATGCTGTATTTGAATAACTGCCATTCTATTCCATATGGGATTTTTTTATTTTTTGGTGTTGCTAGTCCTTTACCAACACTGCATATGGGAATTCCACCTTCTAACTACTGCACAGGAAAAGGATATCCTGATTTTAAAAGGACACTAAAGCCTGTAAAATATGTTCTATTTATTGTCCTCCTAGTTTTAAAAGAGACCTAAAGTTAAAAAATAAAAAAGGACTGTTAAAATACTTACCTTATACATAGCCGATTGATCACAGTCACAGCATGAGGTCTGCTGTAAATAGCCAGCAGCCGATGCTTCCCCCGATGCCTCCTTCACAGTGCTGGCTGACTGAGAAGCCAGTGCGCAGCTCCTTCTTCTTGTTTCACCAGCTTCATCATCACGCTCATTGCGAGTAGTATTCTCATTGACCCTCGCAATGAACGTGATGATGTTTAAGGCATTTTTCGCCCAAGGTGAAACAAGGTGGGAGGAGCTTTGCGCTGGCTGGCAATCAGCAAGCTCTGTGAAGGAAGCATTGGCTGCCAGCTAATTACAGCACAGTTCATGCTGTGACTATAATCAACTGGCTCTGTATAAGGTAAGTATTCTAACAGTTGTTTTTTACTTTAGTTTTCCTTTAAGTACAAGAAGTGTACATAAAATTACAGGGTTAAGCTTAATGATTTTGCAGAATAATCATAGCAAAAGAAGAATAAATAAGCACTTGGTGCAGAAGTTATCAGCTAATCCTAGCCCATCCTCCTGCTACCTGTGTGCAGCATTTGAATTACTAAACAGCTTTAGTCTCCGAGCTGTTTCAGGCTGTTTTTCCCCAGACTCACAGAGCTACCCTGCACTAAGTTTCCTGAAACAAGTAAAAGTTAATTTCATTTAGTTTCAGCAGGGGGGGGGCATGCTCAGTTAGTGAGCTTAGCCCTTGACTTAGGGAGGAAAGGCTATGGTCATCTAAAAACCTCTGCTCCAACAGCTTGTTTTTTTCCTTCTATTGCTATGATTATTCTGCAAACTCGGTAAGCCTAAACCTGTCATTTTAGCACTTGATGTACTTACTACTAGGTGGCCAATTAATAGAAAGCTTTATTTACAGGTTTTAGTTTACTTTAAGTTATGTGATAGATACCATAAGCCAGTTCTGTAGGGTTGTAAGGGCCAGATCCGAGTCCAGAGGGAAGGAAGAGAAGGATGTAGCTGAGGGCGAGTACCACAGCAGACTTGACGCTAGAGAACCCCCAGGCACGGAGTCTAAGACACACCCGGTGTTCACCTACAGCCCCCGCAAAGGGGTTAGAGTTTGTCTGCGGTGCTATGTCCAGGTAGCGATCCCAGGGGCTTGCTATCTACAGATGGTCAGTTACAGAGTGGCAGGCAGGAATTATCATAAACAGGTGGTGGTCAAGGCAGGCGGAAAACAGGTGTAAATGTGAAATAAGCAAAGGTTGAGGCAGGCGGAGATCAGGAGAAGTCAGAAAACAGGCACGAGTCAGACACAAAACTAACTGGATACAGAGTATGCCCAGGAACCACTGAAAGAGTCCTACAATTGGGTGCTGACACTCCAGAGAAGCTCTCATATAGAAAAGGGAGCATCACTTGCGCACGACCACGACATAACCGCACACTCAGGAAGAGAAGCCGGGCCGCAACTCGAACGCTGGACCGCGAGAGCCTGGACAGAGGTAAGTCTCCTTACAAGGGTATAGATATGGCTGCATGCGCATTCACTGATTAAAAAAAAAAAAAAAAATCAGACACGGCGAATACGCTTCATGGGCCATTTAGGAGAAATGGGTAAGGGGGCGAGTACTGTCACATACAGGGGGAGGAAGAGAGTTGCATCGGGGAATTTTTCATCTCACAATCCTGGGCATAGGATCGCGAGATGAAACCTGATCATGCAGCAGTACTGTTAGTATACTCCAGCTGTACACGATCAGGTAAGTTTCTTTTATCATTATGTTTCTCCTTTAAATGATTTGTGTAAGGATTGTAGTCATTTACATTTTTGTCCTTTTGTTATTGCAATGACTGATGTATTTAACTGAATTTTTCAGGAGCCTGGATTTTTGGAGTTGTCACAAAGCAAAACCTTAAATATATGCTTTTAGGCCAAACAGTTTTTAACATCCTGTGATTTGCAGTATCTAAAGGCACGGGTCTCCAATACGTGGCCTGGGGGCTGCATGTGGCTCCTAAGACTGTGGCCTGCAGGAGACGCTGTAGCCATCCTCAGGGTGGTAGAGATCAGGT
This sequence comes from Pipa parva, assembly GCA_019650415.1. Classification (NCBI taxonomy): domain Eukaryota; kingdom Metazoa; phylum Chordata; class Amphibia; order Anura; family Pipidae; genus Pipa; species Pipa parva. The sequence goes on from WMED01002662.1 coordinate 14,601, forward strand.
TGAGTAAGGAGCGTGCCTGCTAGACTTCTTTACCTGTGCATGGATAAGGAAGTTGTGTCTGGTGGCAGTGCAAGAATAAATTAGCATTGAGAAAGGAAAGCAGCCCTTAAACTTAATTTGTTTTCTATGTGTGGCCTATTTACTTGGCCAAGTTTGAGACCCCTGATCTAAGGTGTTTCTTTGCTTCACACAAAAAGAGTACAATGAGAGCACCATCAGTACCCATGAAATATTCAGGCAGACTATTTTGTCAGTTTTTAGCCCCTTGTTCTCTGAGATGAAATCTAGGATCTTAGTAATGGCCACTAGCGTTTTTCACAGTAAGACTTTTGCATTTTGTGCCTGGTTGTGCTATTGAGAAAGAAAACAGAACTACATATAAATATAGTAACATATAATTAAATATACTAATATACAAATAACTACATGTAAATAACTGAATTTCCATAATATAATGAATCATTTAAATAGCATCTGAAAGTCACCTCATTTGTTATACATGTGTGTATTACCATATGCACAGTACAGCAAGTTAACACAAATATATTTCAGTGTGCAAAAAAGTTAGTCTAGGGAAGTGATTTGGCACTAATATAACTCAGCATAGACTCAGCCAGTCTCATGCTTGAGTTACCCTCATGCGTCATGATCAGTTGCAGAGTCTTAATGAAACCCACTAGAGAAGTTGAGGCAAAGGGCTTATCTCCTATGCAGACAATTTGCAATGTACATCATAACAATTAAAATTCTTGATAAATGAGTTTAAAGGTAAGGTTACGCTTGCCATTTTACATTAGTGAGCTGTCAGTCTAACATGATTGTTCCAACTCCTCAATTGCAAATAAATGCCATTGTTTGTTATGGCACTCCCATTTACACCTTCAATCTTCTGGGTGAAACAGGCCTTGAACTAGCAAATACGGAAGCAGGATCTCCTAAGAGAGTAGATATTTGAGGGAACCTGGAACACACAACGTGTCAGACAATATTTGTATTACAAGACGTCATAAAGACAGAATAAATATATTCTTTGGTTGCAGTGGCTGCCAGTAATTGGTTAATAGTAAAAATTTACAAAGCACCTTTTAAGGAAAAAAAAATACAATAGAGTATTGCAAGAAGTATCAAACTCTGCTTGGTGCACAGATTTGGCTTGCCATAAAATATAGATCTAATGCATATTGGCATTTAAGAAAATCACCTCACTACATTTTAGGTCTCACAGGCACTTCATGCAACTGCATTTAACTTCCATATGACTTTTCTATATGAAACGTTATGTTAAATTGTACGTACAACTAAATGCAACTATATCTGCCTGAAGCTAATATACACACCACACAATAAATGCAACTTATTGTAGTCAGATTGCTTAACAGTGATGCCTTTGTGTGACTTGTGATCAAAACAAAAATTACTTAAAAGAAAACCTGTAACACATTATTCAACATCACACCACAACCAACAATTAGGAGATTAAAGGGGGTTATTCACTAAAGTCCGAATTGTTGCGTATAGGTGTGAATTTGCCAGATAAAGACAGTCGCAATAGGCTGCTACTGTCGCAATCCCGTCTTTATAATGAAAATATTGTCGTAGTTAAAACTTTACTTTGGTAAATTGTTGCATGAAAATATTGTTGCAGACGCGACTTTATTATGGGAAAATTGTGGCAATCTTAACATTTAAAAATTGTCACGACTTTACAATGGGGAAATCATAGCAGATTTGCTATGGGAATACGCTGTTTGCAAATTCGACTGTCGAATTTGCACCTTAGTGAATAACCCCCTAAGTAACTAACATAACAACACTACTGCTGGGACAAGCTCCCTAGCCTTATTTCTTTGGTCATCTGTTCTGATTCCTAGACCCCTCAGGATTTGAGGAGAAGTGCAATACCTGTATTCCAGGTAGTCCAACTACCATCCTTTGTATGCGGTGTCTAGGGGTGAGAAGCTGTTGTTAGTGTCAATTTTATGTGAATATTTACACTTACTTCTGTGAATGAATCTTATTGGTTCTTAAATAAAAATCATAAATTAGCTCTTCCCAGTAACATAGCTTGATAACGACAAGGTTTAGGGGTAAACATAAAACCTGTATCCATTTCAATTTTTCGGAAAAGTTTAATTTTCATTTCATTTTGACATAATCTTCTAGCCTGAAATGTATATTGTCTTCCTTTAAAAACTGTAAAACAAAAAATTGAAACTTCCCTTTTGGATTGGCATATTAGATATTCAAATACAGCACTTGTAAAATGTTATATTTGAAGTTCAAGGGGGTAATTCAGCAAAGTGCGAACTCAACTTGCGATCCTTCGATTCACCTCGCCAAGACTGTAACACGCTCGCTTCTCTCCTACATGCGTACATCAGCAAACACTTTAAAGGTATTCCAGTCTCGGCGAGGCGACTCGAGTGGTCGCGAGGTGACCACTGTGATAGTGATAAGTTTAGCATAGTGTGATCAGTAGAAGTGACAAATTACATAATTGCCAACCAACATTTTACTATGAATGAGCATAGTTTCTGCACATTATCTGATTACACTGTGTCAGTGGTTGCACCAATAAGAATGGCATCATAATCATCCTTATGTAGTTGCATGTAAGAAGCATGCATTCACTTTCTGGAAGAAACAGTTGTCAAATCACTTTGATAATAATTTTGAATGTGATATATAATTTGTACTGCAACAATTTCAATATTTTGTTGTGTCAGGCCTAACTAACCTGTAGTAAATTCACAGTATAAGATGAGTTTTACATCACTCTACTTTTCTAAAAACAAGAGAGCAAAGTTGTAACTTACATTGGATTCCATCTCTCTTCAAGTCTGCGGTGAAGAGAGATTTTATCACTGAGGTAGATGTTGATCTGATGTTTCTCAATACTCTCTAACTCCAATTTCTTTTCTCCCTCTTCCAAGTTGAGTCTCACTGCACGCCCAAACTCACCAAGGGCATTAAGATCCAGTGGTGGCTTCCCATATACTGGCCTCCTCAGCTGTTCATAATCGATTTCATCCTGCTGAGAGTCAGGATCTTCTCTACGCTCATGGTGTTTAACTTCATTCTCATCTTTTGGCAAAGGTTTGTCTTCCTGATCTCTGCTTAGCAGCAAGAAACCAAGGAACACAATTCCAGAAACCCCGAGCAACAAACAAAGTCCCTTCTTCCTTCGCCATGGAATCCATGTCGTTAAGAACAAACGACGCCTCTTGCTCACCATCTTAAAAACACTCTCACCACACAGACTTGCCAAACAGAATTAAGCAATAAAGTGCAAAGTGGGATGTAGTTCTGGTGTTTGTGGTAGGAATATGAGTAATTGCTGACCTTTAGATTTACCCCCAAAGTATGTATGTCTAAAAATGCTTAATAAGACACTTAGTGGTCTATTATCTAATTTCAGTGAAATCTATTTTTTTTTTAATTCGATATTGTCATTGTCATTTCAAGTATACCATTTTAATAACTACTTTAATATTTGCCTATATTTTTTCAAAACTACTTTAAGTACAAGTAAAAAAAAAATATTCCTTTTACTTTACAAAATGTGCATTTAATATTTGTGTCTTTAACATTAGCATTTCATTCTTACAATACTTACATACAATCTTGTAATATGCAAGGGCAATGGCTCACCAAGGTATGTAACAAAAGGTAGTTTGGGTGAATATTGTTCTCTATAACCCATGTAGAAGGAAAATGTATAGAGAATGAGGGTAATCCAGTTACCCAAACATAAGACAATGTGCAAAGAGAAAAGTTTATTAGTGCAACACTAATCGCCTCTAGTCACACACCATTGACTGTTCTTGATCACACTCAGCCTCTTTTTACTACTTGTATATTTGTGTAATGTGGGAAGGCTAAACCACTGCCAGCCCGGGCACACTCAACCACTGCCAGCCCGGGCACACTCAACCACTGCCAGCTCGGGCACACTCAATCACAGACTACACCTCCGACCCGTCTACCCACAGCTCATACAGACTAGAAATGAAACACCTCGGTCCCGCTCCAGTCTCACAGATCCCGGTCGGAGATAACTTTAACATTCACACATTCCCTAACTTCTCCACTCCGCGCCGCTGCTCCTGTTTGTTGCCTGACTTGATTTACAGTCCCCTTCCTCGTGCCCCCGGATCCTGTGTCCTAGAGAAGTTTCTGAGCTGTGACTAGTTTGGCACTGGCGCTCCCTTTCCACTCGGATCCCCTTACATTACTCCCATACACCTTCTCACCCCTTCCTCTTCCTACTGTCACCTAAGCGCTCTCAGCATGGCCCCGCCCCTGGCCCGATTCTTCCTGCCCACACTCACGCCCGCTACCCCCTCCCTGAAGAAGTGGGTGTTGCTGTGAGCGACGCGTCTTCATCAAATAAGCCGTGAAAGTGACTAATTGAGAGACTGAAACTCTTTTACAAAGAAACTGAATATGATGAGTTTTTTTTAATTCTTAACACTTGTAGCTAAAATAATGATGTATTTTCCTTCTGTAGGAAATATTTGGACAATGCAGAGGTTTAGCTCAGGACAAGGTTCTGGTGAAAATGATCATTTCACCCATTTCCCATTTTAAGATATAAACCCAGATTTCACAGAGAATATAATCTGCGGGGCCCTTACTGAAAGAACCTATACTTCCATTATACACAATAACAGGAGTCCCATACTGCGCGGCCCCCACAACCTTCCCCC
>WMED01002663.1:0-20323 GCA_019650415.1 Pipa parva
TCAGTGCGAAGTGAGGCGAAGACTCCGCACCTCACTTCGCACTATGGTGAATTCCCCCCTAAGTGTCTTAATATATCTTTAGCAAAAATGAAATTACTCCAGCAAACATTTAATGGATCCTCATTGATATATACACACAAACTAAAATTACAGATCTATCTGCCAGGGAATCATCTCCATTCTCAAATAAACTGGACTGCAAAGTATATTCCAAATTCAATAAGTAGGTAGTGAAGTCTGCATACGTACTATAGGAATGTCCCCCCATCCAGATGGAGGGGCTTCTAGTTCTGGGGAGCCAATGAGGGTGTGTAGGGTGGCTGTGTGAAGTTGGGTCTCCACCTAATTGACTGGCTTGAAGGGACGAACCACCTGCTATCATGAGGTGAGGAGTAAGGTCTCCAGGACAACCACTGGAAGGATGGATTCGAGCAAACTCCACAAGGTCTTTGTTCTCCCTTAGAGAAAAAATAAACATCATGAACAGTGCAATACAATTTAAATGGAAGTGGGACCGGGCGCTTCAAATGGTTTTCGTCACAATCTTCCATACAGGTGTGCAGCAAATCTCTCTAACCCACACAGTCATATAAATCCAAAAAGAGAAGAATAGGGGAACTCAGATACTCTATTCTTCTCTTTTTGGATTTATCATGAATGGTGCATCATATGTATGAATATTGCAAGCACATGTAACATTCAGATGCCTACAAAAACACGAATGAAACAAAAATGACACTCACTGCATTAGAATATCTCTCCCAGTGATTCCCAGCCTTTCATCACAAAGACGATTCCTTTCTTCATCTGCATCCAAATCAATCACATGCATGGATCGGCTGGAGCCAGCTATCAGAGTAAGACAAAATATACAAGACTAAGAAAGAGAGCTCCTGTAGGAACTCTATATTTGCTATACCTTCTAGTTATCTCACTGGTGCAAGACACAGATTCTTGCATGAAACTTTGACGCACAGTTTCCTATGATATTGATATCTAGGGTCAATCTATTTTGTCAGCACCCTTTAACCACAGCAAATAAACTTGGTTTGTAGATTATGTGACATAGTTATAAAGATGATAAGTAGAAATGAAAACAAAATGTATTAAATTGGTTAATATATTGGCCTGTCTGCCCTAAAAAATGGACTAGACAATCTCATATCGCTACAGCAAAGCATAGTTTACATGAACTAGACAGCACTGTTTGGGCTAAATGGATTTTATCTACAGCCATGTCTTCATACTGTCAAAGGATTTAAACAGTAGATGCTGTTCTTTAGGTTTGATCGTACAGTTGGTGTCAAAATACTGGCAGTTTCCATTTGTTGCCCAAAATGTAATATAAACACAAGTTGATATGAAAAACATGACCCTATCGACTCTGCTAATCTTTATTGCTCTGTTAAATTTAAAGAAACGTTGTTTTTAATTTGGTTCTCATCATAAAAAGATAGATATAATTCACAAAATTATTGACAATTATTGTTATTGGTCAAAATAACTGCAATTGTCTGCTTCTTACAATTATGGTTGAGCTTCCTTCAGTACTCCAATGGTAGCACAACAAACACAAAATATTAAAGAACGTCTACCATGTTTGACTCCAGGAAAGGTATTGGTCCACAGGACATTTTTTGAGAATGGTTTCGGCTTATTATAATTTAATAGGCCCAAAGTGGACAAACTCCACTCGGAGGGGTTAACTTTGTCCTTCTACCAAAATTTCCTTTTTCATGGAGGTGAGAACAGTAGAAATAGATGGACACTGTCCTTTCTTGCATCTGAAGGTCAGCATGAGGTGGCGTGACCATTATACCAAAATATTTCACTGTAATTCAAGCAATCCTGCACGCTGGAGGTTGGCTACAGTGTTTTAAACATTCAGTTAACATTACTTGCCATTGACAGTAAAGACAAATATCTAAATCTGTCGAGACCGAATTCTAGCTTTGTAGCTTGCCCGTGTTTTATTTTTCTCACCTTCTAAAACATTTCTTTGACTTTCCATTCTGCATGCTCAATGTGGGGTGCATTATAAAATTATATTATAAAATTGGTGAAATATTTTTACTGCTGTTACCTACATCTTGCCCTATTACCAAGCTAAATTATAATCACCAGCTTCAAATCAAATGGTTTGTGTTGTCTCACTCTCTCTCTGCTGGTTGCAGCCAAATAGGGCATTTAGGGCACTTCATAAACATGCATTATCTATAGTTCCATATGGAAAAAAAATGACTAGGTGAGGTTTGTTTACTTAAAAGATGGCTGCCACCACAATTAATGATAACAACCTCTAGTTACTTTAGATATTACTGGTAGCACCAAAGAGGAATTCTAAACTTCTAAAATTCTTTTCTAGGGAGCGTGTACAATTTATTTTATTACTTTTCTAGGGAGCGTGTACAATTTATTTTATTACTTTTCTAGGGAGCGTGTACAATTTATTTTATTATGTCCTGGCTTAAAAAGTGTGGACACAACTGGGTACTAGAAGAAATTCATTAAAAAAAAAAAAAAAAAAAAAAGAGAATAGATTCCTATAGCTATAACCACGACAGTGAAAATAATGATCAAGGAAAACTAGGTGAAAACCTGAAATATTTTCTAACTTTGAGACTTGCATGTGAAACTCCTTAGCTATTACAGATTTTCAAATCTTGAAGGTAGCGCTCTGGCAATTGTATAGAGGTCCTGGCACAGAGAAACGAGTCTTTCTTTTCTTAATACAATATTTGCTACCCAAACGGTTTGGCTGGGCACAATGCAGCTGAAAGTATTTTCATTGTGACTGCTGAAAGACACAAACAAGACAAGTCTATCTTTTCTTGCCTGTTTATCTGACAGAGTAAGGTTGTAGTTTGGTAATGAAATTTTATGGGACGAAGTAGAACTTTCAAAAGAACTCCCTCTTCAAAGAATAAAGAGTGAATTAAAATGAACAGTTACACAAGAAAAATAAAAAAATGGACCAAATGCTATTATTAAATATTAAATCTGTGCTTCCACAAATTCTGAAATATATCTGGAGAGAAAAACTTGGGACACGTCATGAATATTTATTATCTTTAATTCTAGAGAAAACAACAGGATTGAGAGAGGTGTTCTCTGACGATGGCTGTAATCAGCAAACACAAAGCTATACAATTTAGGAATAAAATTGAAAAAGATAACATTTTCAAGTACTATGTATGAATAACAACCAATCCAAATGGGATTATTTTTCTATTTTCTGGTATTACTGGACAGACAAAACTGAAGACTACAATTACAGGTGGAAGCATTTAAAAAAGTTTATGGAAAACATTAAAAAAAAAAAAGTAATTGATTAGCTCAGATTAAGAAGAAAATAAGTTGTTAAACAACCACCTACCTGCAAGGTTTTGTGATCTTGAGGTATTCCTGCTCTGTGTACCTTTCGGTCCAATGTTATTTCTGCTCTGCCTACCAGAACCTGCACCAAAGGAAGGCTCATGGCGACTTCCAGTGTCCTTTTGACGTGCTACTGCCACTGCAATTCCAACCGGAGGCTGCCTGACTTCTCCGTCACCGTGCAAGATCTCATTATCCCGACTCCTCGCACAATCCATCCTTTCCTGCTCTGGCTGACACTTGCTGGAGTGGAATTTCATGTCTTGGTGTGAGCAGCTTGCTTTCATGTTCCCCAAGCCCACAAACGGAGCCCTCTGACCCACAATAAGTGCTTGGTTGCTATACTTCAGCAGGTTTTTCATAGCAGAGACCTCATCTGTTGGGGCTTGCATTTCCTGGCTCAGTGATGGGCCTGGGGCAATTAACGCAGCCTGTTGTAAACTTGTGCTAAAAGGGTCAAGGTAAGAGTTTTTCCTTTCCTCACCTATTGAGATTGAAGGATCAGTCCATGGGGGAAGGGGAGGTCCATTGTAACCCAAAGAGTTCAGTTCAATTGCCTTTCTTTTCCCTTCTTGCCCGCTTCCTGTATGCTCCATCTCAGTAGGCCTATGCTGTTGGTGCCGTATTCGAGCAACCTTCTGAGAACCATGGGCCTGAGAGTCCTTAGAGGCCCTATCTAAAGTGCAACAGGATTGGCTGGGTTTTACACAGTGCGCATCCTGGTGATTGGGACGAGGACACTCTTGGGACGGCGGCATCTCAAAGTACCCCCCTTTATCCATACACCTCTGCATAGCAGATTCTGAGTTCCCACTATTCAAAAACTCTAGATTTTTGATCCTGGTGGCAGAGTTCTGTTGCCACTCTGAACGTCTATCCCCTTTATTCTCAGCTTTTAAGTGGGAAAATGTGTTTAAGTAAGAACCTTGGAGATGGACATCAGAGTTCATTTCGTGGCTCTTGTCCTTAACTTCACCTCTGTCCATATGGCAGCTCTCCGGGGTCACCTGAAAAGGCCGGCTTTTGTCAGTGAAGTGCCCCACGGAAGGCACAAATGTGGGCCTACCCATTTTCAGATCCCTTCCAGCCTTTTCCTGCAAAGAGCACACTACTTCTGGGTTGGAATGGAGCTGGAGACAGGGGAATGAGCCAGTGGAGGTGTTAAGTGGTGCAGGAATGCTGGGTAGACTGGATGGAACTGTATATGATACAGAGTGATGAAGCATTTGCCTCCTCTCCAGGCACTCGCTATATGGTTGTTGGGGATCATGCTGAGGGTATGATCTGTCAGTCCTCATTATATCTTTGGCACATCGACTCTGATTACCTTGTCTAGGTATTCCTGTCCCCACTGTACAGCTGGACAGCACTGTTTTACTAGGATCCCCATTAAGCACCTTTGAGGTCATCAGACAAGAATTGAGATGCTTGGTCCTATTCTCACATGATACTCTCTGATGCATATCCTCCTTACAGTGACTCTCAAGGGAGAGAGGCAATACCACTTTCTGTCTCTCCTTGCCCTCTTCTTCAATATGCCTTTCCTTAAGGTCCCCCTTGTTCATTTTCTCTTTGCTAAGATCAGCATTTCCAATATAACGGTCAGAGTCCTTCTTTTGCAGATGGCTGTTCTCTCTGTCTCTACTACAGGAGCCAATGGGGTGACCAGGAGCTGCCCGAGCTATACTGGGAAAATTGTGATTGGCAGATAGAAGGGTGGGCTGTGCAGGAAGATTCCGCAAATAGAAATTATCTGAAAGAGAAAGAAGAAAACAATGAATGTTTAAAACTCAGATTTACTAAACATTTATAGTCAAAGTATGAAAAAATGAAAAATTAATCTGAAACGCTGAATTTTTTTTTTTTTTGCATGTAAACACAAAACTTAGATGTTCAAAATATATAAAGTTTAAACTATTCACTTTGTTTTCACCAAGAAAAAGCATCAGAAAAAAAACATATTGATTCTGCTAATTGTGCTTATTTAGTGCATTATGCCTTACTGATTTACATGGTTGGCCTGGGAACCAACAATGTGCGAGTGTAGAGGAGGTAAGTGTCCATACATCCTAATCCTCTGCTCCAGGTTTTAAAAAAATGTTAGATAAAGGTAGTAAAGCTGTAGTGAATTAACCACTGTGTTTGTGGTTCAGTGATGTAAAGTACAAGTATTGCTTAGGCTCTTGTGTAAAGAATTACAGAGGAAATCATGAACATGTGCAATCTTTTTAGAGATCTAGTAAACCCTAGCAACCAATCAGCTGTTAGCAATCACTGATGTAATAGGGAAAGTAGAATTCTAAAAGACAAATTCTGATTGGGTGCTATGGGTTGCTACAGCAGTCCCCAACCTTTGCTGGATAAGAGAATATTGGTTCACACCAAGATTGAACCATTTGCAACCACACTACCAAAGATTTCAAGCTTATAGTGTATGAAAAGTTTGAATAAAACATTATTTATATTCAACATGTATTTTCCTTCTCCTTATCTAAAACTCCTGTTCCTAACACACACAGATCAAAGCTGACCGCCTCTGCGGTCTGCTGGAGAGAGGAAGTTATGGCAAGAAAGAGGCGTGGCTACACACAGCAGGGAAATTGTTCAGAGGGACAAAGCAGTTGCAGGGGGATGAGGAACACTGACGAATTATGAGGCAAGTCATGAGGTTGTTTTAATCAATATTTTGCTTGACAAATGGGACTTTCTTATTAGACGGGGTTTACATACACTTTACAGGCAGGAAACAACAAATAAGAAATTGTTATTCTTACAGAACTAAACTCCATTGGGTATCTTTTTTACATTTAAAATGCATACTATTACAGTATGTTGTTCACTGTGGCATTTTCAATTGGTCTTAATTTTTTTTTTTTTGCAGTTGAATTAGTCAACCTTTATTACCTAGCAACCAGTCCATTTAGATTGCAGGCTCTATGGTGCAGGGACCTAGAAACCTCTTGTGTCAACCACAACCTGGCATTTAAAGTGTTGTAATCTTGTGATATTTTACTAGTATTGTGTAATGCACTTTTCCCATGTCTGTATTATATTTGTATTACTGAATGGTACAGCGCTTGCATACATTTGTGGTGCTTTATAAATAAAAATGATACACACATACATAAACATTAACACCAGCATAATGTCTGAACAGGAAAATAATAAAAGCTAACTAAATGAAAAATAATCAAAGCTCAGATCGATTTAATTTACGGTAGCTTAATCTTTTTGGTTTATTTAGATTTTTTTTTTCAATGGAAAACAGAATAATTGAAAATGGTCTTAGAATAAAACTATTGACAAGATTGTAAAACCAAATTCCAAGGTGAGCAAATCCCTATAACATAATAAAAATTCCAGTGATAATTCTCTACAAAGTCTCATTAGCATGGCCAAGCCTCGAAGATTTGTCAAATTGTTAAACAGCCCTGGGAAATCAAATTGTCCAGCCTGCACACGTGATAAAACTGCTTGCTCTGCAGGGCAGGAGTATCTGAAAAAGTCTGTTACTAGTCAGGGGGTCAAGGGGAGTCGCATGCACAGGATAAGTTAATGAAAAGGAAAGCCCACCATTATACTAACACTGCCATGGCAACGTCCTCCTAGAACCTGCTATCTTCTGCTTTTAAGCACTGCATTTCTAATTGCAAGGGAAAGAGTGTGCAGCCTTAGTGCTTGAGTGGGGGGGTTACATGTAGAAAATCCATACCAGATACATAAAATATGACTTTAATGTGTTTATAGCCAGTCAGAGACCTGATCATTTAAGCCAGAGGGCCATACAATTGTATTTCTATGTAAGCCTGTAGCTGAGGCATAGACAAAGAAAGGCAGAATTTCAATCAGATTGCAGTTTGACCGAACACCTGGGGATGTTTAGAAACGAAATCAACCTGTCTGGAACCTTTTTTAATGAACACTCCCCCAAGGTGCAGAAAATGGAAACACCTACAACATGGTATCTCCTTGATTATTTGCAAAACAATGCAACTTGTTTGCGCCTACCATTCATTATCAACATGCTCATGAAGGCTATTAAATAAAGAGAATACTCTTAAAAAATTTCCACTTTTTAACTTTGGAGAACCATTAAGGTCATTCTGTTGTACTGTTCTAATAGGATCGGAGCCTTCAACCGAGCTGTAGGTGCTATAAATCAATGGGGAAATATAAAGAGGCTACTATATACAGTATGCCCAAACACGAGAGCCTGCCTTCTAACAGAGACTACTTCTCACCTTTTTTCCAATATTAAGTATATCAAAGCGCAATGCCTATTCTTGCAAATGTAACAACCACTTGCTAATTTAAAAAAGGCCCCTCCTGTTATTAGGTCAAGATTTTGCAGTTATTTAAAAATAGTGCTTACATTTTCCTCTTAAGCCTGCTCTACTTTAGTTTCTATGAAATAAGATATTGCCATGAAATACTCTGCAGCAACAACTGATAAACACCATCGTAATATTTAACTACTTTCAGCTAGGTCATTGTTATTCCTCTCCCAAATCATCAAGGGGGTAGGAGGAAAACACAGAATGTGCAGCCTCCTATTTCCTTGGATTAGGGAAAAACCACAATATTGTGAAAGGCGAGATCCCACTTAGGAGATTTCTCTGTCAGCACAGGAGATGGAAAAGGCATTGGAGCCTCTTGGAATCAGTCGGGTTGGGATGCAGCTCTTGTGTTACACTCAAGGGCCAATCCCCACCTGTTCCGATCCGAACAGTCAAAATATAGCATTTAATAGAGACAAATTGTGAGCCGGAGGCAGGGAAAAGGAACGGAGGTATTCAGTTGGCAGCAGTAAAGGAAATTTCTTTATTAACAGTCCTATTTCATATCTAAGGGGACTAAAGCTTCCCACACTGTTAATGAAACCGTATATACGGACATCGAACAGCAACTGTTTTTTTGATCACCCTGATCTATATAGTCATGTTACTTGTGGTTTACATTAAGTGGTAAAGAGAAATACAGTGGTCAAATTTCTCCATTTGAGAATTTCTCTATGTTTGTTAAAAACCAGTAATGCAAAAAAATTAAAAATGCCTCAGACGCATTTATAGCTACTGTATATTTAATCTATGCTTACCAAAATTTCTAAATTGTGTCTATAAAATAAGATATTTAACTTTAAAAAAAAAAAAAAAAATCGGGCTTTAGGGCTTACTTGCTATATATGCTTTATGTAAAGAACTAAAGAAAACAATGGGACTGGGTGGGGTCTGTTTAACAACAAGACTACTATCGGTAATGATAAGAACAGACAGAAGGAAATAAATATTCATGAATTGAACTTGAAAGATGACATGTTTACAAGTGCTGCCTTTGAATAACTTTTTATTTGTCAGTCCAAATGGGAATTTTGAGTTTTTGGGTCCTGGTTACTGGTCCTTTAAAGAGGAGAATCATTTGTAGATTCATGGAATGGCGCCTTTGCCTGTGGTAGATGAAGACAAATAAATGTAGATGAAGACAAATAAATGAATAACCTTTTTCTAAAGCCATGTGATGTCTCCACCTTCCCTATTCACACGTTTGATGGATGTGGACTAAAACTATTGTACATTAAAAAAAAAAAAAAAGAAGCGCTGATAAAAACAATAATATGGTGCAGTATTTCTTTAAATGTATAAAACCAATTCCATCATAGAAATCCAAACTTCTAAGCGTGAGAAAAAAAAGTTATCTAAAAAATATAATGTCACATGAGACACCCCTTTTACTCTGGGTGCTCACCAGATGCAGTGAATAGATACACTCTGTATAAACATCCTTGTTGCCAGACTGAAAACCCAATTCAAACGGACGCAATGACCAAACTAACTCTTTAGTGAAATAATCCTTGTCCTCCGGTATCATGTTCAGAAAGACAAGATCAATCTCCATACAATGCAACGATAGTGTGAATCCAAAAATCCATGTTATAAATCAAAAGATAAAACTCATGGTGAAGAATTGTTAGATAAAATAGGAGTTTAATAAATAAAATACCCACAAACATAAAGAGTGAAAGTGCATATCATCAGAAATCAAATAGGACAAGACTTGTTCCTCAACTCGTTTCCCCGGTGTATGAACCAGCTTCATTGGGAGAAATTTGTTTCATATACTACATATTTTTCTCTCTCCCATATTTTCTGCCTGGCCCCCTTGGGTACCCGAAAACAATGATTTACTGAACGCATTCCATACAACATGGGATGCACAGCAGAGTGACAGGTACAGAAAATGCAAGTCTCAAAATGTAAATTTCTGAGGCACAAAACCCGGAAAAAGCATTCCACCTTCCCATCATATTTATCCACTAATGATTACAAGGGGAAGTAAAACATATTTCTAGGCTGTAAATTCCTTCTCATGAGTTAAAGAAATAAGACATAGGCCTTTTCACACTACGATAGCTGATATGAGTCAATTCAGCTGACAGCTTGTATGCAAACACATCCCACTGTTTAGGACATATTCATTCACACCGTGCATTAGGATTTTATACAACAGACTAGTGGCATTGCTGCTGAATCTCTGCTACATTTTGATTTGTCAGTCTTTCATCTAAACCCCCTACGCATCTCTATGGACTTGCATTAAAAATGCATGAATTATTGGCTGTACTGTTTTTTAAGGCAGATTTTGAATTATTTCTATTTTTAATGGTATTTAAGAGCCTCTCTGAATTAAAACCAAAAAGTAAACCTGCCACACTTTTTCACATTTTTATATGAATGCCACAGGGTATAATCTGATTGAGGCTTGTTTTCTAGGTAGAGGTCATGGCAATGTAAAAATGAATTAGTCTGAGGTTAGATTTTTAATTTACAGATCTGCTAATTACTAGGATCAAAAGCACCACATTTCTGAATGCTGGAAGGTGCATTTGTCTTAAAGGTTTCTAGGGAAAGACTAGCAGATGCATGTGAACAATGGCCTCAATCAATATAAGGGAAAATGAAGAAAAGATGAGAGTAGGCAAAAATATTATATACCACCACAACACTGCATTGCAACTACAAGAATGAAGTTTTAACTGAACCTAGGGAAACAGAAAATGTGTAACTTTAGAATTCAACCAAATCTTTCAGCCAATAGCAATCAAACTCAAAAATCTTGACCAGTGGCAAGTGACCATGTAAAGTATTACCTAAAAGGCTTTGAGTAAAATGAAAAGGTTTGACCAGAGTTCTAGAGCTTCACTGTCATTGCGCCACCGTCATTGCAACAGTCATACTTTGTATTGCAGGTGCCAGCGTCCCTCTTTTACTGGACAGCAGTGTGTAAATGAGGGAAGAAAAGGTCGCGCTTTACATATATATTAGCTTTGTATTTTCCTCTAACTGTAACAGAAGAGAAGAAAATGTAAGTTCTGCAGCCGCCCGAAGCCTTTTTGTTTTAAATAAACTGCCAAGTACTTTACATGCCACTTTATAGTGGTGGGAAAATTCAAAGATTGTCCTGATCTTCGATGGGTATTGCCAAGAAAGGGCTCAGCATTGATTTGCTTTTGGCAATGGGAATATTGGCTGGTTGCAATAAAGAATCCTGGGAGTAAAACTGAAAGCACTCAATGTGCATACAAACAGTGAGCAGCCTCTCCAGTTCCAGGCAAATACAAATGTGCTTTCCTGGGAACCCACTGCATTAGGTCAGGCTAAAACCTACAAGTGCAGCATTATGGATCATCATTTCTTTGATACAATTTTTCCAGAGATCATTTTCATACAACACTAGTGTAAAGAAAGTATACAGTGTTGCTGTGTGTGAGATTTGGGCCTCATTTACACTAGTTTCTTTGTGTGCACTTTTAACTGCCCATTTCAAACAGACGATCTTGCTCACATGCAAATGCTTCCTATTATTTTCTATAGCACTCACACCTACATATTCACACTAGCTTTATAAGACAATCACAAACGTAATAAAAACACCAGTGTGAACAAGGCCTTCGTTTTTAACAAACGTGTCATTTGTTCAGATTTCTATTTTGGGTATATTTCCTCGCCGCTTTAAGCGAACAACGAGGGAAAACATATACATACATATATATATATATATATATATATTTTATGCATTTATTATTTATTTATTTTTTAATAGTCTATCCTCCGAGGAATTCATTTGTCAGATAGTCCAAACTTTCCCAAACGTTCTGCCCGCATAAGAATTTAATCAGGCCTTCACTAATGATGGAATAATAAATCACAAACTACTACATTCAATAAAACATCTGGCTCAGACTATAAATAAATAGCTCGACTAAACAGGAGAGACTGCAAAATAAACAGAAGGAAAGCACAGTGCTGCAGTAAATAAACTGAAGGAGCCACAACACAAACTAGGCTACACACTGGAAAATTTACACTCAGCAACAGGCTCTTTGCCCATGCATGGACGGCCTTAGAAAAGTAACACATTGTGTCCATTAAACCCCGATTGGCAGAAAAATAAGGCATCTAATGTCCTATGTATGCTGTGTTATATAGGCAAGGCAAGCACTGTGCAGATCCCTGTGGGTCGAAGAAATTTCCTCTGCTTTTCCATTCACGTGAAAATCTCACTGCCTGGGAAGTAAACTATGGGTAATAAAGAGAGAGAGAGAGAAAGGTAATGAATGTGGCTGGCTGTGACACTTGCCTTTCTGGGACTCATAGAAGCGGTGTTGCCCGTATAGGACATTGCTGTTTCCGTGGTCCAGGGGGCTCATGGGCAGAAATGTAGAAGCCAGGCTGGCAGAAAATCGGGGATAACCTAGGGGAGCAAAAAAAATAAAGTTACATTGTACAGATCAGTAAAATGAAAACAAACATCAGATCCTGGGCACTGCAGAGAAGCACTGATCATGCACTGTCAGATTTCTTAAATTCCAGTCATTCTTAGAGATCATTTTCTCATCAACTGGCCCACACCTGGGAGTCACCTCTTGAAGATGTCCGTTTGGCTCTCAGCATTTACTTGCAAGTGCTTGTTAGTTTAAGTATCTATTTATTCATTCGACTGATAGTAATGAACACTTGTCTTTAAAGGGACACTAAAGCCTGCAAATAAAGAGCTCTCTATTAACTGGCCACCTAGTATTAAGTACAACAGGTTGAGGTTTACCGATTTTGCAGAATAGTTATAGCAATTGCAGGGAAAACAAGCACAAGGAGAAGAGGTGTTTAGCTAATCTCAACCCCCCCAGCCCTCCTTAGTCAAGGGCTAAACTCACTAACTGAGCATGTTCCCTCCTGAAACTAAAATTTATTTTCAATCTGCTTAGTAATTTAAATGCTGCACACAAGTAACAGCCCACACAGAGGTAACATGAGGAAAGGCTACTATTAGCTGAGAGTCTCTGCTCTAAGTGCTTGTTTTTTCTTCTGTTGTTATGATTATTCTGTAAAAACGTTAAGCCTAAATCTGTCATTTAAACAACACATTGTAAAGTGTTTTTTTTTTTTTTTTTTTTTTACAGGCTTTAGTGTCCCTTCAACACATCTATCAATTTAACTATGGTTAATTGCTGCTGATCTATGATCAACCTCACACACACACACACACACACACACACCATACAACTGCCAAAAGATTTATGTAGAAAAAAAAAAAAAACTTTTTTTTTTGAACAATCTTCCAGAAATAAATCAGTCTATTTATTCTGATTCCCCAATCTCAGCTTTCCTCTGTAATACATGATTGGAATGGCAAGGCAAATGATCAGGTATATTTGGTATTCAGAGGTATTATTCATTACAGAATGTTCCTTCTCAGCTCTTTAGCTAAAAAGAATATAATTCTATAGTAAAGTAGATTACAATTGCTTTCTCTATAGATCTATCGAGAGCACTATGTCCTGAATAACAAACTCACGTTTGCTTCTGATGTATTCACAAATGTTTACACACTGGGAGATCATCAATGCAGGGATTAGTTACAATGCTGCATTCTAAAACCTATGGTGGGTTGTCTGTAATGCAGTATGGTTACCACCAGCACTGCACTATCCATAAAGCTACACACACATAGCAAACAGCTCCCCTTTTCCATGGATGGGACAGCTGGAAACAAGGAGTGCATTGGAGGCTTCTGGATAATTGTACATGCAGGATCATATGATCAATGTTGATTTCAAGTCATGGGAAGACAAATCTGTATTTTAGCACATATTAAGAGTTGCAAGGTCAGTCTATACAAAACAGATGTCATTAAGCAGCATATGTAGCTGGAAGAGAAACAGCTAGCAAGTCTGGGAAGTATCTTAAAAAGCTGCCTAGTGTGTGAGGGAGGTAGCCTGCCCACAATAGCTAAAATTAGAGGGAAAACGTGGAGAAACCAGTATGTTTGAGAAGCTAGGCTATGTATGGTCCCCATGGAAAGGCAGACACAAAGTTCAATCCCACAAAGCAAAGCAGGCAAAAAGCTTAAATGCTGGTGGTGTACATCAGCAGCCAAGTAGGATGATAGCTCTCCAAAGTGTGTGTGTGTGTGTGTGTGTGTGTGTGTGTGTGTGTGAGAGTGTGTGTGTGTGTGTGTGTTTTGTAATAACTCCCTCCTACTGCAGCCAAGGATACTGGCAAAAAAAAGGAATATTTTCCCCTCTGTTTTTGTTTTAAGGCCACAGAAAATGAGATAGTATGCAGTGTAGAATCCCAGTATGTGCTGGGGAGTTACCTTCTGCCTAATTATAAGCAAGCAAAAGTTACTTACAGCTGACCGAAGCAGAAAATGGAAATGCTGCTGTATCTTAAATCTAGCCCGTTTGCTTACTGATATTCCTTTTTCAGCATCACAAAGACCATTTGGGGTTTGAACAGATCAGTGTACAGGGAACAGGCAAAATCAAACACTTGCACAAGCTGAATATCTTATTATTCTATAACTCTGCTACAGAGGAGATGTAAACAGCTTCTGGGGTAGTACACTGGCAAATTATCTTGGCTGCTTACTGTCCCAAAAGTAGATGAAAGAATCATATGCAGATGGGTGGGTGTTCCGGTGTGCACATAGGAGTTAAAAAAGCCATTTAACAAGACCAACGCAAGTCCTGGACCCTTTAGCCCTTAATAACCGATCTTTTGCAGATCTACACTACGAGGGTTATTCACTAAGGTGTGAATTTGACTGTCGAAGTCTCAAACAGCGGATGCCCATAGTAAATCCGCAACAATTTCCCCATTGTAAAGTCACAACAATTTTTTAAAGTTAAGAGTGTGACAATTTTACCATAATTAAGTCACGACTGCGATAATATTTTCATTATAAAGACTATCACTGTGACAGTAGCAGCCTATTGCGACTGTCTTTACCTGGCGAATTCGCACCTACAGGCAACAATTCAGACTTTAGTGAATAACCCCCAAAAACTCTGATTCTGCTATCTGATTGGAAGGGGGGCTCACATGGGTGACTACCAAAGTAACAATAGATAGGGCTGTGCAAAGATCACTTGTCCAAAGGAAAAGACACAACAAGTTCTTCACACACAGTTTAGTAAAATGAATAAATACATGTACATTCCATTATAATAGGCACTGAACAGATCTTCCTGCATCTGTTGCACTACCCTTCCCATCATTCTTGATAGCTGTTTATAGGATGATGGGAACAGTAGTCTTTCAACAGCTGAAAAGGAAAAAAATCAGATGTATTTAAAAGATGGTTTGCTTCACAGAAGCAAAACCTTGCTCTGGTTTAGAGAATTACTCATTCCAAATCTCTAAGGTTTGTAGGAGAGTAAGGGCATTTGTGTCTCTATGGCATGCGTGCCGTCCCCACCGCTGCTGTGCTCCATCGTCCTAGCAACAGAGCACTCTTCCAATGCAGGCCGCGAACCTGACCTGACAATTTTCAGGTTGTATCCATGGCATACGCTGAAGGAGTGCTCCTCCCCCGACCCAGGTACGGTGATGTCACTCATCAGCGCCTGCACTTTGCGTAAAAGCACTGGTGAGTGACGTCACCTTCTCGGCTTTATTATTGGTCCAATATATATATAAAAAAAAAAAAAGGTATCACCAAGTATCGCAATATATATATATATATATTTGTGGTTAAAATAAGTGCCTAGTGCAGGAAATCCTGTCAAGCAGTAAAAGAGTAGAATTCCTTTGACCTGAAGTGGAACAATCTTCACTCAGAGGAGGAGTACTGGGAAAGGGAGCTTTGAGTCTTACTAAATTGTTGCAGCTGTCTATTTTAATTGCTTGTTGTTAAAAGACTTTTACTGGCCTTTATTTAAGTAAACACCAGTCAGTAAATTCCTTTGCCACAGATGCCCCATTCCCACGTGTAACCTTCCACTGACCCCTCAAACTCATCCCTTGCCTCCCAGCACTTGTTTTAGTCCCATCTCTGGAGGGGTATTAAAGGTGAACATCTGCTCAAATAAAAGTTCTCCCCTTGAGTCATCAATCCAACCTGTTTCAACAAGGGAGACAGCTCTTTTCTTGGGGGTAAGTGACAGCAATGGAAGTGAATGTTGCTAAGGCAAAGAACTGTATCAGTGGAGAATAGAACTAAGGTACGTATGTATTTATATACTGTATTGCCACTAGGTTATGCAACGCTGTACAAGGTAATTAAAGTGCACCTGTCACCTCAAAACTCGAATACTAGTTTAAATTCTACTAATGAATTAAACATTTTGTAAATCTATATGTATTTTAAAAAAAACATAACTTTTATACAGGGTGTCAATCATTTAGGATCACCCAGGAAATAAAAGTCAGGCTGACAGGGGAGAAATGCTATATTAAGGCACATTTTGAAAAAAAAATACATGTATATTTACAAAAATGTTTATTTCATTAGATGAACCTAAATTAGTATTAGAGTTTGGAGGTGACAGGTGCACTTTAACAAGACTTAAAGGTAAGGGAGTGTAGCAGTTCAAAAACAGCATTATGACAATATAATATTGATAGGGATTAGATGGTAAACAAAGCTAAAATGTTTGATAAGGGACCCTGCACTACAATACCACCACCAATTCTTATATAAAACTAATGATTATTTAAATAACACAATATTAAATTATAATTTTTTTTTCGGGGGGGGTTAGAAACATGTCATTTTCTTAAAATTTCTATCTAAGAGTACCGTGCGTGTTCTATGTTGTGATGGAGGCCAGAAGCAGATCATCCAGTAAGGTTATGGTGAGGTTGGCTAAAAGCAAGGAGTAAAAGCATCCCTTGTAATCTTATCTAGGGAGTATTCTTAGATACACTTATATTTATATCTTTGTACGGGTCTGTTTACATGGGCTTTTAGTGTTATTTTGAGACAATAAAAGAGAACACAGCACCAGTAATTATGTGCTACATCTAGTGAACTTCATATTATACATGCCTTCAGGAGGCAGATGTCACAGACCACCAGAACAATCAATTGCTAAGCCATTTTTACTGTTCTACCAGTTGTCTGTTACTGCTCTAACAGTATTTGGTATACACAGCTGCCTGCAACCAAAGCATTGTGGAAAAGATGTTTTTCTCTCCTTGTGGGCTGTGGAACAACACAAAAGGTTTTTTTTTTTGTTTTTTGGCAATTTCTGTAATGGGTAATACTATATAAGCAGCAAATAGAATAGGATTGGAAAGGAAGGGGTAAGGATGAGACTAAGGTATGTATGTGGTTTAATCTTAATCATTTTATGGGATTCCTTATTATATAATCTTGGCAGGTTATCAGGGTCCCTAGGAGTTTACCTAGCAGAAGGAACCATATTATACTGAAAGCTTGTAATGATTTAGCCAATAGAAGTCCATGGTTATTTTCAGTATAACAAGTGTTTTCTACAAACGCATCCAGAAATGTATAATTGCTGCTCCAAGTCGACAGGATGCTTCAATGTGTTTATTATTATTTTTGAAAGTAAAATAAATGTAGCACATCAGCACTGGAAAAAAAAGTTAACTGCATATGTTACAGAGTTTTCTTACAATTGTACATCAAAAAGTGAAACTCATTCATTTCTTGCAACCTAAAAATCATTCCGCATTATCCATCCATCCAATCTAATCGAACCTATCATGCAGTATTTACCAGCACAGAAAAGTCACACACAGTCAGTCTTTACTGCAATCGCTTGGAAAGGCCATGCCTGTTGTAGTTAAACCCCCCCAACATCCAACAAGGGACCTTTGAGCTGGTGGAAGAGTAAAGTGGGAGTACTCCTGTGAAAAATAACAGCTGCCCAATGGAAACAACATGTCTAATCCCAACCCCCAGCCCAGGAACAGTAGCAGCAATTCTAAGAGCCACAGAATGAGGTTCCGTGCAGCTGTGCTCTAGGAATTCCCAGGGCAAAGGAGCAGAGATGCCCGGGCACAAAATGTCCAGTTGTTTAAGCTTTGAGCCTATGCCAGAGCTAAAATGACTTAATTCAAGGACAGAGACACAGACACAGCATTGTATATGACACAAAACGATGAGACAGAAGGAGGGGAGAGAGATGGCACATGCAAGGGATGAAAGGATCAACCATATAGAGCTTTGACTGTAATATCCAAGGCTAACAGGAGCCAGTACTGTCTGTAGGGGTCTGAACAAGTATACTACAGGATTCATTTTGGCCTGTATGCTGCTAAACATCCATGGTGTTTATTTATCAGTAAGAAGTCCTTAGCGTCTGTTCGCATCACTATGATCAGGAAGACACAAATTATCTGTATTCATGAAGCAGCGTCGGACACTGTAGGATAAATAGTGCGGTGTAGTCAGTCGGACAACAGTGGGATGTGGAGTCATGCAAAATGATGCAAGGCCAGTGATGTCATCCTCAATGTCCCATTAAAGGAGAACTATTGTTATAAACGAAAAAAACTTACCTGATTGGTTTAGCAGCATTCTTTTTTGTTTTTGCATTCTGCACATGCGCTTTATGTCCAGTTCGTCAAACTGAGTTGGGGGCGGTATTTTGTGATGCTACACGTCACATACAGGGGGTGGAAGAGATTTGCAGCTGGCAGTTTTCAACTCACGATCCTGGGCTGTGGATTGTGAGATGAACGCTGGTTGAGCAGTAATAGACTTTCTGTACTGCTGCTAAACTGATCAGGTAAGTTTTGTTTATAACACTAGTTTTCCTTTAACTGTATAAAGTGAATAATACATCCCTTACTATGTCACCTTGTCCCTAGTACATGTTGTTACTTGGTTTATTGTCACTTTTGATGGAACAGTCACCTTACGCAGCACTGAAGCCCTGCCATCAACCCTCCAATTTGGCACTCTGATGTGCAAAGTCAAACGGGCGTTCCTTTGACAGACTTCATCCTTTGCTGAATAGCCAAAATATTTGTGCACGCAGACACAAAGTAATGAGAAGAGCTTGGTGATTCCGCGACCGCTGTAAGCGCCCAATTGGTAGTAAGTTTGTCAGGTCCCAGAGTTTGTTAAATAAGTGGAGTTGGAGAAGGCACAAAAGGACTCAAATGTGGGCCTTTTTGTGACTGTGCATCCTTTAATGAATCATTCCCTTGTGTCTACACTACAATCAGAGCAATGAAGAAGCCTTAATAGATACCTTCAACTCACTGGAAATCACACGTTCAAGTAAAAAAAAATTCTAGGTTTGGCCATACATGATGCACTTGATTGGCCAAGTAATCAAAATGAATAGACCTATGTTATACTTTGGGGACCAATAAAAATACAGGGGGACCTGGGCAGTGAAACCAGCCTACTACTATTGCACACTTGAGGAAACCCGGTGATAAGTGGTCTACCCTGTCCTATCAATATCCATGCAAAGCTGAATAGATATCATATGTGGATTTCTGTAAATTCTGCCACTTCAGCAGTAAACGTACATATTTGTCAGCCATATATTGATATATCCGGCCATCTTAACACTGTAGGAAATCCACAGCTTCCTTAAGCCACCAAACATGTTCTGGCACTTCAACTGCTTCTATAACTGTTTTTTCCAATCAGATCTGAACAGCCAGTAATAAGAACAATTTGTTCATTAGTTAATTTGTTTGTCTTAAGTTTGTGATAAGATGGCATTATACATACATCACACTGAATAATTCATAATTTTATCATAATTACATTAAAAAATACTAACCAAACTGGAAGAACCCAACTAAAGGGATTTTTTTTTTGTTCATTGTTTTAGACAATTATGGTCCAAAGCAGTGTACCACCTGCCAGTCTCCAGAGTTCTACAACCTAATCAATCAATAAGTAAAATGAACAGCTGTTATGCAGGAGTTAACCTCTAAGTCTTGAGTACCAAGATTTTTCCACTCTTGTGCAGGTTTAATTACAATTTTAAATGCCCTGGACATTGTTGATAGCCTGAAATACAAAAGGGGATCTTGATGGGCTGATTGGAAGACACAGTGATGAGTGAATAAAGCGAGTAATGTTTATATCACAGAGGTACATTTTCTCTTAATGTACAACTGGTGTACTGTCAGAAAGACTGAAGATAATAGAAGGACAGAGTAAGACACAAGATGAGATCAAAGAAGGAGAATATCAAAGTAAATCCTATAATGGCACTAAAAAAGTATTTTGACCTCCTGTGAAAAGTCATTTAACACTAACCATTGGGAAATATTTCTTGTAAAACAGTATGCTTACAGTAAAGGCTCATAAAAAATGAAAAAGGAACAGTAAAAAGATACCAACATGTTGCTAGTTACAGACTAGGCAAGTGCTCCAATTTTTGCACCCCCAGACGTGTCCTTAAAAAAAGCAATGTTTACACATTTGCTACACTTACAGTTGCATAAACTTCCTTAAAATTATGTGGATGTTTGGAGAACTGTGAATGTGATGTCAGTGGGTTCTCATCTGACTGGATGCCTAGCACAGAAGAAGCACCTGACTGGATTGGGTTCATTGGTTTCTTGCGTGGGACAAATGTCATGACAAACCATAAATGTGCAGACTGGCAACTGGGCCAGAGGTAAATCACAAACAAAGAACATCTGTAACCAAAAGGATGACCAGTGGG
>WMED01002664.1:0-23733 GCA_019650415.1 Pipa parva
TGATAATAAAATTGATGTTCCAGCCTAAATTACCTTAAAATCAGGGCCTCAGAAAAAAAAAAATCCAGATTACTGGAGACGTTATTTTCAATGCAGAGTCTCAGTTATGGAATATTTCCATGAATTCTTCTACCTGCTGGAACAATACGCTATTTAATGGCACTGTGAAACGAAAGTATTCCTTCTCTCCTGCAGTCATCTGATAAACTTTCCACAAAGATATGTGATTATATGTGCTTTTACAATCTTCTCTCCAGGTAAAAATAAATAAATACAAACTCATCTTTCCTACTGGGAAATGCAATAGACAAACTCTGTGTGGGAACAATTTTCCAGATCACTTCAGTATAATGAATTCGGTAGAGTCGTGGTGACCCACATAGGTCTAGCAGTAACAGGGAGAACATTAATAGACGCAGCTAATTCCACAATCACTGGGCCATTTTCGGAGCGATGAGTTAATTATACTGTGATATACTACATCATTAATCTGCTTGAGATTTCTGTTTATACCTGCATGTTTGCTCCATGAACAAAATATAGGACTAAACACAAAAGAACACACCCATCTATACAAGGGGTTCCTGATTTACATCCAAGCATTCTACGCAAGATTTTCTCAACAACTCCCAACAATGCAGCACAAAATAGTTTTACATTACATTTAATTAAAAATGGTTATATTCTGCCAGCATAATGTTTGCTAGGGCATTAAAGCCTTTTTTTTAATCTTGAGATTAATTAGGGGCTTATTCATAAAAATACTAACATTTATTAGCCACTTCCCTATCTCTGCATATTCAGCAAACTGCAATGTGGCAAATTCGAGACCAAATCAAATGCTTATGACAGCTATGGAAATACAGAGTTCACTATCCATATGGTTGCACGGGTAATTTTCCTATTCATCAAGCATCAGAGTCAGTTGCAGCAGCGAATGTGTTACATTCACCGGTTTTCTTTCACTTGATCAAAGTGGTGGATTAGAGGGTTGATAGCAGAGCTGTTGCTGTTTGACTGCCTACCCCACACTACTTCAGAGACGGCTACTGACGCCACTTACTTCTTCACTATGGGAATTCTCTGTTTAGTGAATGGGTCTTTATTGTCACTTTTGAATGAACACTCACTTTACTCCACATCAGAGCCCTCCCATCAGCCCCCTTACCTTGCCACTTTGATGAAGCCAAATTTGACATTGAACACCTTGTGCTTGATAAATAGCTGAATTACACATAATTGCAAGTTTGCCACATCACAGAGTTTGCTGAATATGCAAAGATGTAGAAGTGGAAGGGGCAAGTGTAAAATGGAACACATTCCAAGAGAGATTACAATAGGTGTATATTGCTGTATCATTACTATAAATCATTTTGCATTATAACTTAGAAATCATAACTCTCACTCAAAAAACTGCTTTCCATTCCTTCCAATCATTGCTTTGTTACCAGGTATGTACTACATAATGAATTTATTGAAGGTAGACATCCCCTTTAAATGAAACTGCATGTTACTAAAATTAGTTTTATATGCATTTCCAGTTTGTGTCATCTTAACAGGTAATTGCCTATTGCTTATACTAATTATGAAGCTAATGATTGAATTGTTTAAATATTCTTAATGACCAATGATTTCTTTCTTTTCACACCCTCTGTCTCTCTTATAGGTGTAAATTCGCCAGCTAAAGACAGTTGCAATAGACTGCGACTGTTGCAGTTGCGTCTTTATAATGAGAATGTTGTTGCAGTCTTGACATTACTATGCAAAACTGGCACAGTCGAAACTTTGAAAATTGTAGCGGTCGCGACTTTACAATGGGGAAATGGTCACGGATTTGCTATGGGAATCCGCTGTTTGAGAATTCGTCAGTCAAACGCGCACCTTAGTGAATAACCCCCATAGTCTATCATACAGCTCAAGAGTTCATTGCTAAAGTCACTATGACCAGTGCTCAGGCATCAATTTAAATGTGAAACTGGGGAGATGAAGAGAAAAAGAGAACTATCAGAAGAAGGACCACAAAATTGAATACCTAACGACCAGATTACCATCATCTACATAATATAAAAATAATAATAATATAAGAAAATCTCAAGATCAAACTGAATTTACCTTTTCATTTACAGCTATTTTGTTTTATATTTGAGCATTTAAAAAAAAAACCTCAAGGACATATTATTTGTATAAGGTCCATAAATACAGATATTTACACTCTGTGAGCATCCCCATAGCCAATGCTGAGATTCATCTTTTGTGGTTTATCCACAATATGTTCGTTTATTGTGATTAGAACCTAGTGCAACTCATATCTTCCATTGTACTAATACCATGTGATGTTCTGATGGCTCTATAATTTAATACATGCAACGGTTCAATTGGTTAGGATCAAATAACAGATAAAAACCCAATTTAGCTGAGTTTGACATAACGATCTTATTAGTGTTCTGCATTATGGTATATGAAATCTCATTAGCTACACTAAGAGCTAATGTAAAACATATCATTAATTCTTCAGGCAGTTACAAATAAAACTCGTCTAACTGTGATTTAACCCATATTAAAGCATAAGAAGGAAAATGAAATATTTGTAACTCTTTAATCCCCTGGGCCTACATTACCCATAATATTTGGTGGAACAGAAATTTGGGCCCTATGCATATTAGGTTTATTTGGGTACTAGAAGCTAGCGGTAACTCAAGGGAATGACCAAATCACTTACTATTAGAAACCAGTGATGTACATAAAGAGCAAGAGCATTAGATATTCTCTTTAAAATAAAAAAGTAATTTACTTTCATTCTGCACAAAGTCATAGACTAATGGTAATGCACAATCAGTTATCCTACTAGCCAATATTCCCCTTTGAACTCAAACTAACAGACAATGACAACAGTAGGAGATATCAACAGGGGAAATTTGTAGCTTAGATCTAATTTCCATTCATTGATTTATGGGGGGCTAGTATTATGAAAACCAGTGATTTCTAAACAGCTAAATAAAAGACCATGGGCATAGAAGGAGAACTGCTCACTCACATTTGGAGAACCATCTACAGTGCAGGATGATGAGAAATATAAGTTCATGAGGGTAGATGGTGATACAGGTCATTATGCATGATCCATTTATAAGGGTTGTCTGGAGGGGGGGACAAGGGAGGGCCTCTCCGGAAGGCCATCATTCCACGCCATCTGGACCAAATAGGGCAAATCAGTAATAGTTCTAGACTCCCAACATACCCCTCTGTCCTGCCCTATCTGCCTAATGAACAGTTGCCCCCATCTGTTAGGCAGATAGGGCAGAGCAGAGGAGCGCATTGGGAGTTTAGGACTGATAACAATGTGTCACATATTAGTGATGTCATGACATCACGTAATGCTTTTGTCATTGCATCACAATGCTGTCACCTCTGAGATTTAGTTATGTGGGCACCCTTGTCTATTTAGTCTATCCACTAATTTCACTAATGTGACACCTAGTCAACAAGCAAAGTAATCCTTAAATGCTCTTAATAGGAGATTTTGCCATCTGGCACACCAAAGACATATGTACTGCATAATGGAATGGAGTCAGAACCCTTAGTAATCATCTTCCTATTGGTTTCTGTGACCCCATGCAACACTACTCTGCTCAGTCACTGGTTAAAATAAATGGTTCATGTACCCTGAAAACTACATGAATGTTTGTAGCCCTGTTTTCTTCTAAGTAAATGGTGATGCCGCAAAGCATCCAGGGACAAGCACCAGCTTAAAACACAACTATGGAGAGTTTTGGTATATTTTGTTTGTTCCAGAGACAATTCATTTTAATCAACATGAAACATCCCTAGTATAATATCTTCTGAGAAACAGTTAATAGAGTTATGGGTCTTACCATGAAATGTATATAGTAGGTGTGACTCTATAAAATGTCAGTATATTTTGTTGCAGTGTATCCTTTACTAGGTAAATCCATTAGGGGTGTGCGATATGCATCGTTCACGATAATATTGCACACAGGGATTACCCGATATTACAAAACTGCAATATCGGGTAATCGTGGAGCTTCCGGGAGGTGTAGATAAAGCAGCAGCTCAGCCGCACTAACAGTCGATAGCTCATTAAAACGCAGTAAATTCACTGCGTTTTAATGAGCTATTGGCTTAGTGCGGCTGCGCAAAGAAAAGCAGAGAGACTCACCCGGCGCAGCCGCACTTACAGCCGATAGCTAATTAAAACACAGTGAATATTCATGATGAATATTCACTGCGTTTTAATGAGCTATCGGCTGTTAGTGCGGCTGTGCGGGTGAGTCTCTGCTTTTCTTTCTAAGTGTGCTGAGCCGTGCTTTATCTCCACCTCCCGGAAGCTCCACAGGCGCCGCACAGGATCAAGCTGCAGAAGAAGAGGAGGATTATCAGCAGTTATCGATATCGGGTAAGTAAAAAAAAAAAATCGCGATTTTTTTTTTTATATCGCACAACCCTAAAATCCATATTGTTTCAATGTACCTTTGAATATGTAAATTAATTTTATTACAGTGTATTTGTGTTCTTGTAACAATGCATGTAGTTAAAATGTATCTTAGTGAATATTTTTTCCCTTTTGGATATGTTTCTAACAGAAATTTAAGAGTTCGATATGAATATAGTGCTATATTCATCAAGCTAATTCTTTTTATTCCATGTTAGATAATCTTACTCTATGTATTGCCAATCTGTTGCAAAATACATCCATCATTTTCTATAATAGTTCCAACCCTAATGATAATGTAGTAAGTAAGGATGTTATATTACATTATGTTAAGTGAAATGCTTTTTTTTGTTGTTGTTGTGGAAGATTATAACTAAAATTTGTAAAAAGCCTTGTAGATCAACAGGTTGGGGCAATCTTTGCGATATTTGTTTGTAACTATAAGTGCCAGATCGTTGCAAAATAATTAATTTGCAGGGTAGAAATGATGCTATGTCCTCTAAGGGAAAGAAAAATCAGTGAAAATGCCTACTGTCATCTCTATTAAAGACTGTCCCGTTTAGTAAATAAACAACCAGTTTGAAGCTTCTGTTATCAACCACCATTACGATCTGTTCCATTAACAATATTTTTCTGAGCACTTAGTGACAGGAAAATTGTTTGATTGGCTAATCTAGGAAAATAAGATGTTGCAACAGCTGTAGTTATGTCTGTATGTGTGTTAGATGAATATAGAAACAGCAGTAAGTGCTTACTGCACAATAAAGACCTTTGGTTTGAGATAAGCTTTACCCACATATCTATGGGAGGATGACACAATATAGTGAAATGTTGTCCCTGAATTGAGGTCAGATGTAATTAATGTTATTGGCTTAGCGCTAAAGCTGGAGTTATTTTGTGAAGCTTTATAGGTGAATGTCTTTCTGTATTGTTACCCATCCATCCTAGAAAAAGTTTATACAATCTGCATTTTCAATTTAAAGAAATTAAAAGAACATTTGCATTCTCTGCTAAAAATTAATCCAACATTCAGTCTTAGAAGGTTGTATTGCATGTTTCATTATTTATTGTGTATATTTATATAATGCAGACATCTTCTGCTGCATTTTACACAAATTATTTACTTAAATTCCTGCTCCTGTGGAGCTTACAATCTACTTGCCCTGTGCAATCATACACGGACAAATTTAGTCAGACTTAAATGGGACTGGTATGTTTTTGTCTTGTGGAAGTGAACTGGAGTTCCTGGAGAAAAACCAATACAAATATGGGAAGAATATATAAACTCCTTGCAGATGAGGTCCTGGGAGGACTCAAACCAAAGACCAAAGGCCTCTTGAATAAAGTTCAAATTCACCTGTCAAATTCACTTTGCTACAATTTGATTCGCATTACCAGAATAGAATTTACCTCACAGGATTGACTAAGTGGAGAATACAATTGTTGAACAGGCAGACAGCAGTGATCTCTGTCGGATGCGTAGTGTGGTTTAGTCAGTCAGATAGAAGTAGGAAGAGAAGTCATGCAGAGTGATTTGACAAGTAAAGGGCAGTGACATCAGTCTCATCATATCCCACCAACTAAATTCTGTAAATATTCTATTTCTATGCCACCTTATCCCTAGGTCATGTTGTCTTTTAGTCGCAGTTGCCATTGTCACTTTTGAATTAATAGTCGCCTTAAGCAAAACTGGAGCCCTGCCATCAACCCCCCAATTCACCAGCCTTAAGTGGTGAAATCACACAGGTGAATTTGGATCAGTTCGCCTAGTTGCATTTGCACCCTTGCACCACTCCGTCGCTTAGTCAATAGTAGAAGTACCTGCATACATGCACAAAGAGAGCTCCATAAGTTTGTGACTCATGTAGTCGCCTGAATGTATTCGCCACTTCTCAGACTTTGCTCAATAAGAGAACAAGGGGAACTGGAGAATATATATACGAATTCACAGCTCTGTGCGGCTATTCGCACTTTAGTCAATGAGGCTCCAAGTATTGCAAAGCAGCAGCGATAAACGCTGACACACCTCACTGCTACTTACTGAGTTGATGCACAATATACATAATTATTTCTTTAGCAAGGCTACTTTTGACAGGGTCAGCCATTTACAGAGGTCTAATAACCCATAGCAACCAATCAGCACTTGTCTAAGAAAAGCTAAAATAATGAAATCTAACCTCTGATTGGTTGATATGGGTTACTAGACCTCAGTGAATTTTCCCTGTTGATGAATTTCCCTGACTGTCTTGTGCTTGTAAAGGTTTTTGTAATAAATTAATCAGCAGGTATGGGCAGTAGAATCTCTGAAATACTGTAAATATGTCAGGTGCAAATCAATCCTGGGCATAGATACCATTTTTGTTTCCCACAATTTCTACTATGGCATGCATAGTAGTGATTACATATGTGTTACTCCTACTACTTAGTCCGATCCAGGGGGACTGCATTGAAGGAGGATGCATGAATTTTTGCATGCTCAGACCTCCCCAATACCAAGAGGGCTTTACCCAGTGAGTAAAGTGTCACAATGGATTTTGTTGTTATTGACACAAGACACAAAGGAGTGCTGGGAGGCATTTAGTCATAATCTCTTTTTAGGGAAGGAAAACATGTTAAATTATTAATTGGAACTTTACTTCTCCTTTAACACTTCTTTTTACAGACCAGTATGGGACCTAACACATACTATCAAACTACTCTGCTGCATAGAAAGTAGTTGGGGGGGGGGAGGTAGCTTATGTGGCTATTCAATGGAATAGGCTTAAATTAAATATATAACGGTTATACAGTATATATATACTGTATGTATATATATATATATATATATATATATAGTGAAAATAGTTTATTTAGACCAAACTGTTGGTGACTAAATTATTCAAGTGACATATTAAGCTGGAGAATCATTTACAGTCAGAGAGAAATTTATCATGATAAGAGTTTTCACTTGTTTGTCAACAAGACTGAGTGCTTCCAATTTGGTTTTATATGATAATCAAGCTCATCAGAGCCCCGTGCTTCAGACCCATCCACCGCCTCTTCTTCCACCTACCTCCAACCTTTGTAGGACTGAAATAAAGGAAACATGAGAAAACATGATTACGCAGACCCCCATTGTTCCGATGATTCATTACTCCAAGTGTCTTTTTTACCTTAGGAAAATGAGAAATATAAAACCATTTGTGTGCTACATCTAAGATAATATCAAAGGAAACAAAATTAGCAAAGAGGCAGAGTAAATATTTAAGGTCTTGTTATTCTTCAAAACCACAACTCAAAAATTCTCTGAGGTATTAGAAAAAGTCTATTAGTGCCAGCTGACCCCTCTAGAAGGATGAATATTATAAAGCAAAGAGGACAAGAAGAACAGAGCAGCTTCCCTGCATGAATGATTTAATTAAAAATTGTATTGTCCATGTTAGACAAACCCATTAGTATGATACATGTGAGACAGAAGAGATAAGGTATAGATCAGCTTAAAAATAAGGTCTGGCAGTAGCCTCCTGAGTAGATATCTAAGGAATAAGTCATAGTTCAGTGGACCAAGACTCATAGCAAGGCATTGAATTCTGAGGCCAACAAGATGAGGTTGATCAAGTTTTAATTATTTGCAGCACTTTATCTCACTGTACTATAGACCACCACATATGTGCGTATGTTTGCGCATGCTTGCGTGTGGATGGGTATGTCAGAGTTCATTTGCTGAATCCAGTATCATTTGTCAGTAGCCAGCGTACAACATTCGACAACCACAGAAGATTAACATCTAAGAAAAAGGCCATTTCTACGATGACAGAGAAACACATTTAAACCATTCCAGTTATTATCCTTTCATTTTCCGTAGCTTTGCAGAAATGTACATGCTGTAGGAAGGGTTTATGCTGATGTTGTTTCTCTGTTTTCAACCCAAACCTGCTTGCACCTTGGTTATAAATTTAAGTAAACGCTATCAGGAAATCTCTCATGTAGGCCCTGGGATAAGAATTAATAGCGGTGAGTAGACATGATATTTTATCTCCCTACATGCCTTTATCACCGACTGTAAAATCAGCCGTATCTTTTGTGCAGACTGGTATTGCATCCTTGGGACCTTCAGGCTTTTAAAAAAGCCTTGTTATTTTATCATCCCTCTGCCATATAGTTCTAAAAATGGATATAGATAAAACAGGTTTATGCTTCTTACCAAAAAAGACTTTCATTATGATTGCAATCCAGCAGCACATTTAACACATATAAGGACAGGGGGATTAAATTCAAAATGGATAAAATTCATGAAAGTCCATATTTGACAGTCAAAGTGAATTTGCATCATTTGATCATTTAGGCGACTCGAATCGCCTTGCCGAGACTGGAATCCCTTTAAAGCGTTTGCTGATGTCTGCGTGCAGGACATCAGCGAGCTCATAACAGTCTGTGCAAAGTGAGCCGAAGGATTTGGAGCTCACTTCGCACAATGGTGAATTACCTCCTTGGACAGACATGGCAGTTATTTCTACATAGTACTCATAAAAAAAATGTCATTTTTTTGTGTTGATTTGAGGTTGCTGTCATCATCGTTACAAAACAAAACAAAAGCAAGAGACGTCTCACAAGTAAATGATGAGTGTATGAAAATATGAAATTATGCACAGGTGTCACCTGTAGCAAAAGAGAGTGCGTGGTCATACAAATTCCGGCTTAATAAAATGGTGTTGATGTTAAATTGCTAATACACCAAGGGCGAAATTTACTAAGGGCAGATTTAGTCCGCCCGATCGCAATTTTTACCGCACGTGCGGTATTCCGATCGATTTGCGATTGCACGATCGGAATTCTGATCGATTTGCGATCGCACGATCGGAATTGCGATTGATTTGCGATCGCACAATCGCAAATCAATCGGAATACCGCACGTGCGAACAGAAATTAACTTCGGGCGATCGTCTCGCCCTTAGTAAATTTCGCCCTCAAAAATGCAACACCATTTTATTAAGCCGGAATTTGTATGACCATACACTCTTTTTTGCTACAGGTGACACCTGTGCATAATTTCATATTTTCATACACTCATCATTTACTTATGAGACGTCTCTTGGTTTCGTTTTGTTTGGTGTTCATCCTGATGTTTGTACAGGGTGCACATGTATTTTAATTGTTTTTATTTACATTTTTTCACTCTGTTTGAAGTGTTATTCAATAAATTGTTTGTGTGTGCAATACTTTAGATGCTGCTTCTCCTCTTTTCTTGGTACGAACTTTAGATAATACACATTCATGAAGTGCCCAAAAAGCTCAATTTCACTGCGTCAAGCACAAACAAAAGACACAACACAAAATAATAAAATCAGAAATTCAAATTCAGCTTTTGGAAGTACTTCACAGGAATAACTGTAATGCCAATCCAGATAGCAATGTTTCTTTTTGTGGTATTACTGACCCTTTAAAATCTTTGTACTGGAAGATGTAGGGTTCTTTTACTGACTAAAATTAAAGCAGCAGTACTCTGCCCTGAAGGACTGGACCTGGTGGATAAGGATACAGACTAAGGGTAACCTCTTTTAATAGGAAGCCTCAGGAGCATATGTGAAGCTTAACATTGTGCGATATGTGCAATCATATACAGTAAATGATATTATTCCATGTAATGTTAGAAAAAAACAAGCAAATGTATTGAACATTGGTCTAGGACTGACCTATAAGTTTAATATTAACAAAGTAATGAATTAATTTCCACACGACCCTCACAGGCTACCAAAAACTGACAATTATGAAGAGCAGTATTTCTGGACTTGATGTAACAAGAGAAAGAATAAGATTTTTATTCCAAAGATGGAACATTCAGACAGCAAAAGGCTATCAGTACCCAGAACTTTACCAAACTTTCAACAAGTGGAAGCTTAAGGAACACAGCTCTGTCAAAATAATGAACATGATGGGTAAGAATGACCTTTATTGTAGGAAACAATAATTGCATTGTCAAACTTTACTATGTGACCTTCTGGAGTCCATCTCTCAGAAGCTCTAATGAGACCTATTTTGGATGCTGATTGCTAAAATTGTTGTCAAGAAAAAAAACACTGTAAAAATGAAACAATGAAAATCCTGGATTTGTGTCAGTGGTACTCTCTCATAAACTCAGAATGATTCCTAATTAGGGCCATCATTACACATGTGTATCATGTCGCCTGGGTATAGATGAATCCAGCATATGGCACATGGATTTACATGGATTTTAGAAGAACTGTCCTTGCCTCGTTGCCTATTTGTTTGATGTATATGCTGTGATTTTATTTTATTGCAACCACCTGTGCACAATGGAGTAGTCCATTTTCCCAAATGCACAAAGGCTATTTCTCCAGCGTTAACAATTTAGAAAGATTTCTATTTACTTCTCTGAATAAGCCTATGTGTTTAAAGCCTAGTACAATGATAAAGTTTGACAATAGAAGAAGGAAGGTACTAACTGTTCAGTAGAATGTGGGCTACCCATGCTATTTAAATTGACTGTACCTTTCCACTACACTGTCTGGTTATTTCTCTTAGGAGTTTCCATATTTATTTCTTTAGAAGAGCTACATGTACCCACTCTGAAGAAAAGAGACCTCCTTTTCTTTCACTAGTTTATATTGGGGTGGTCACTCGACTAACAAGGTGGGGCTTAGCAGTAGTCACAAAACAAAAGGTTTTACAGCTCCCTGCTGCTAACTGCATGGTACATTTAACCTGCAATTATATTTTATGCCTACTCAGTATTGCTAAATCCCATAAACATGAATGATAAATAATATTTAGGTAAATGATTATTCTTTGAACACACACGTGTGATATTTTAATATGTTCTGTCACTATAATTTGTACGAGAGCAACAAAAACAGGAATTTTGTTTTTACACAAAACAATCCTAATAGGTTTTTATGCCGCTGGCAAAAAGGCACGTAATATTGTTTGGATGACATTTTTAAAAATTCAAGGGCTTTTGAGTCACTTTGATATGCTGACTTCATAACATAGCATAAGACCTAGACGATTTATTGATGAAAACATGATTTTTAGCTTGACAGGTTTACAAACCCAAGAACAGCAGTGATTTGTTTTTCTGATTCTCCTTATTTTAGTATAGAGCTTGTAATTACATGCCAAGTTGTACACAAGAATTTTCAGGTGCAGGATGTGTGTGGAACTTTAAATACAGATGGTGGAAGGTTATCAAATGACTGGGGGAAAATTGACACGAGCCTCTGGGCCCACATCTAAGCTCAGTACATTCATAATCATATACATAAGCATAAAGCACATTCAGGAGAATTCATCAACGGGCAGGAATTACAGAGTAGTAACACATAGTAACCAATCAGCAGTTAGAATTTAATGGTATAGGGGAGCTGGGATGATAAAAGTGAACTTCTGATTGGTGCTAGGGTTTACTAGACATTAGTAAAGTTTTGCTTTTAAAAAATTTTCCTGATTGATAAAATAATTATTAATAATAATAATAATTGTATGACTGTGTGGTGAGTTATTGCTCTCTACCCCATCCAGGCTTAGCATTTAAGAATAAACTTTAGGCACTATTGCACACACCACAACAGTATGATATATTAGGGCAGAGGTAGGCAAACCACAGCTCTGGATCTGCATGTGGCTCTTCAGTCTCCTTGTTGCGGCTCCCTTCTGCCTTGATTGACAAATGAATAAAAAAAATAAAGGTTATTTATCAATGTAATTTTGATTTATATATTATTTTATTTTTGTTATTAATTTCTTCTGTTTGTTGCATTCTGATGTTGTAACAGGTAAAATTTAAAAAAAAAAAAGGTTAAAACTTTTAAAAATTTCTAAACTGTTGTTTTGTGGCTTCAAAGTACTTTTCTTTAGTGGAAAATGGCTCTTTTATAGTAAAGTTTGCTGACCCCCTGGATTAGGGGCGTATTTATCAAGTTGAAATTTGTTAAAAATTTTGTCTTTGCAGAAAACAAACACAGAATCAATAATTTGCACTGGAAAAAAAACATTTAACCTTAAAGGGGCACTATAGTGCTGATTTAAATGCTTACACACATATAAAAATCCTTTATACTAAGCCAACTGATGACACAAATAGTTGAAAAACATTTAGCAAAGAAATAATACTTGCCATTTGTTTCCCTTAATTAGTTTTCCTGAGAGCTGACATTTTCTTCCCCCTCTCCTTTCTGTTCTGCAAGTTAGGCAACATGAGAAGAAAAAGTTGCCTGACTGCTGTTGGTTAAGCAGTGTGCTGACCTTTTGGCTGCATAAATTAAGTTGGAATGCAGGAGATTACAGAGGGAAAGCTAACTTGTGTGCCTGTAGTAGTAAGTACAGAAAAAATGTCCAGGAGAGGGTACCTTTTCATGGAAAACTGGCCAGTATGTCACACACACATTTCCTGGTGCAGGAGTTTATCAGTGCTGGCTACTCAATCATTAGGTATCACATGAAACAACTACTGGGGAGAAACGTTTCTCACTAAGATATAGTACTGTATATGTAAAGATGTAATTTGACTATAGATCCCTTTTAAATACCCCAAGCAACTTCATGATTTTGGTGCAAAAATGTGCTTTGCTTTCATCAAAAGGCACACTAGCTTAACCAGACAAATCAATCAATCTCAACAAGGGCATGGGTAAAAATGGAATAAACAAAGACATTTATATTAGCAAGCCTTAATAAATATGCTGAGGCCTTATATCTGTAGAAAAAAATGCATGAAAACTTGAAACAAACGTTCCAAGTTGTCAGCACCACACACAACCATATTTTCTATCGTTTCTTACTAGCTAAAGTAATGTATCCATCCCTTCCAAAAATATTGCACATCTTTAAATTGCACATTGCATCATTGGCAATAAGCAATGTAATCTACAAATATAAACCTCCCTTCCGATACCAAAATCTCAAGTAATGTAATAGTCCGCAATAATTGTTAATATCCATTGGATGCATACAAAAAGTGTTTATTTTGATCTTAAAGAACCAGGAACACCAGAAAAAAAACTGGTATTTGGATTGTCATAACACTTATTCCTCTGCTTTACTTTTCTAAATTTCATCTCTAGAAGTTGAATTCCTGTTTTTGTTATGGGTTTATTGTGTGCCTCTCTTTTGGT
Organism: Pipa parva; assembly: GCA_019650415.1. Taxonomy (NCBI): domain Eukaryota; kingdom Metazoa; phylum Chordata; class Amphibia; order Anura; family Pipidae; genus Pipa; species Pipa parva. The sequence continues at coordinate 13,558 of WMED01002664.1, forward strand.
TTCAGCTAAATTGGGCTTTCTGGGGAACTTCATAAATATGTATTTTCTAGGAAACAAGACTAGACAGGGGATTGTTTACTTAAAAGATGGCTACACCGACAAGAACAAGAAACAAAGTCATGTGTTCCAATTAAGTTCAATAATTAATTTAGTTTGTGATCAGTTTCACAAAGGAGCATGGCAAGTTAGTGGGTGTGGTCTAAGGTGCCAAGCATTTAGCACTTATAACAGCGGTTCTCAACTTGTGGGTCACGACCCCTTTGGGGGTCAAAAGACGCTCTCACAGAAGTCACGAACACACTGTGAAGCCAGAAGAGAGCGCCAGTCCCTTTATTTAAGGGTTCCACCTGAACGTCATCACGTGACACGATGATGTTGGACCCAGACATCATCACATGACATCAGTACCCAGGGGTCACAGTCTCAACAAGGTTGAGAACTGCTGGCTTATACGTCCTGAGACGTAAATCTAGCAATGCTAGTAGCACTACATTACTCTGCCACTCAGCTGCACTCATCCTCTCTAATTAGATATGTCAACCCTAAAAAAATAACCTTTTTAACTTGAAGTAGTGTGGCCTTACATATTAATATGCTTGTTTACCAATTTGGCATACACTGAGGAGAACATTTGTATTGAAATTTCTACAATTATTAAATAAAATGTATAAAACCAGAGCATGGCATATAAAGATTAATAAACACATAGCAATCAAGCTTTTACAAGAGGTTACAAGGGCACTGTTAAGGCCTACAGTTACATAAATGCTGGGAATCAGCATAGTTTTTTTCATTTTTGAAGAAATGGACCTTCTTATTGCAGTGGATCAATGCCAATAAAGACATACTTTGGTATCTAAAATTCTATCAGTAATCTTTAATCATTTAGGTCTCGGATGTCCCATCAAGGTTTCATAGGTCGCTGTAGGCTCGATGGACTAATCCTGTGATAACATAACATGAGTAAATGCAGTGCATCACCTTGCTCAGCTGGGCTCACTGACAGCAAATTAAACTAACGCTTAGGGTGGTGATTTTTAGTGTGTAGTATTGTCCTGTATCAGATAATCCTGCCCCACAGGCTACAGGGACTAAAACCTCAAGTAGCTGTCAAAATGTCAAGAAAATAGCACTTAGCGATCTTCAGTGAAAACAAAAAATGTCTAATTAGATTGATGAAGCAAAGCAGAAAGCATGTGGGATCAGGTGACACAGCACACATACCTTGTTCCAAGCCATTTCTGTTTGTTACTTCCTACAAATAAAGCTGGCAAAATACAGTTGCCATAACTTGAATGAAGTTGTAATTTTGAATTAAAAAACACCAGTGAAAACTCTTTTCCCTTGGGAAGCGGTGTACCATCAGCCTTAATAAAAGTGGTCTGCAACTATTTCCACAGCTTACCCTAAGAAGCCATGTGTTTTATAGGTTCACCATTTTTATTCCTGCTTTCCAGTAGCATTGATTACTTGCACTTTATAAATTCCTACTCATAGAGTACATTTAAAGTCTGGATTCAGTAAGCAAAATGTTAAAATATATGGGCCAGCATGAAGTCACCATGGCATCTAGGTGGCAGTACGATTAAATTCCCCCCCAACGTCCAGTAACCCAGAGCAACAAACTGGTTATTTTTATTAAATGCTTGCAGAAGATCAGTTATTTTGAATTTCTGACAGAATGTGTTACTTTACCAGGCAAAACCTTGCAACTGTACCTGTGTAACACTGATTTGTGAATCTGGTCCATAAAATGATATCTACCGATAGTTCTCCAAATAAGTGATACACAGCCAAGAATTTTCTTTTTAGTCAGATAAAGAAAGTGGATGTCCACTTGATCAGGGTGTTTACTTAAAGCTGTGTGCAAACAGGTGGTTTGTCTTGGGGCCAGCCACATTGTAGCAATGCAGGAGAGAATGAGGTGGACTGTACCAAGAGATACCTTCTGGTGCTCTTTTTGGGGCCTTGGTTTTCTTATTTTAAGTTCACACTATCTATCCACAATCCTAATTAATCTTTAACCTATTAAAAATTAAGTTAAAAATTGTATTCATGGCAGTTAGAGCTTATGGAAAGGTATCCTCCAGGTCTTGATGCTGTTGTATCACAGCAATGCTCATTTCTTGATATGGCCTCCCTACTTTGTGCTGTCTTCTCTGCCAGTGCATGCTTGTATAGAACTGGTACTGGGGCCTAAATCTATTACTGCACAGGCACACACTGGCGGTGAAGAAAAAGAGGTCGGGCTGGCTGGCTGACAGGCAGGCAAGGGAGGGGTGGTATGTTTTATTAAATATTTTAGCACACCATTTGGTTCAGAATATTCTTTTTCTTATTTTCCTCCTTAAAATGTTATAATGCGTCTTATGGAGTGAAAAATACAGTAAGTACATCCAGTTGGGATGAATGAAGATACCAGTGTCACCACAGATGCAGTATGTTACAGTTGGAAGCTTGAAAAGTAACATATAGCCTTAATTTGTGAATAAGAGTTTCACAGAGAACAGTGTAATGTACATGCATGAGTATAGTCAGAACACTACATCAGTCTCAATAATTAATTGGAAATATGTGTGGGAGAGTCTTTAAAGGAACAGTCTATTCCCCAACAGGAATTGTTCAATTTATATAAACACCACCCTCTTCAAACGATCATTTTGAAATATCATATCACTGACTCAATTCACATGCTTAAAATAAAATGAAAGCAATGCGAATGAAGCAGGTGGGGATCAGCTCTGTGACATGGCAAAACTGCAAGTTTCTGATTAGTTATTCAGAATTCTTAAGCCTTTCAGTAAATTCCTCAACTTAAGATTCCAAGCTGAGCTGCTAAAGAGGAAGTGTGTGAGAGAAGGAAGGAGCCCCAGTAAAATACTAGCTTTAAATTGAAAACAGAGTAAAATAAGCAGATAACATCTACTGCAAAAGACAAATAAGCAAAAATCTGTTTTTGACTAAACTGTTCTTTTACCTATACTTCTGCTCTTACAAACATATATAACTTACCTGACAGGGAACTGCATAGTAGCTTTCACAGGTTCTGTTGACTTCCCATTGATTTCCAGCCAGCTAGCAAGAACATGGATCAGCTTTAAATTGTTGCTGTTTGTGGGTCTTTGTCACTTGATCCTGAGCTTTTAACTGTTCCTGTATGTAAGCCTATTTTTTTTATGGTCTGGCCCATGAACCAGTTTACAAACTGTCCAAACCAGCCAAAGCCATGCTTATGCACAATCACTACACTTCTCTATTTTTGCTGGAGAATATGTTTTCCTGCCAGGCCAGAATGATCCAGAGTTTGATTTGTATACATTTTAGAACCGACTAAAGAATTTTATTTGATACAATACTGAAATGCAGTCTTTTGTCTATGCATTTGACACATCCCACAGAAAAACACTAGCGCCTTGATGCTTTTGTAGTGTCAAACCTTTTTTCATATTATTAATGTCCCCTGGGGATTTAGCGTGGGTGGATGTTCTTGTTTGGAGGAAACAGGAAGAAGCAGCAGAGCTGCAGGTGAATGGCAATTGTCAAAAGTCACAATCAAAAGCAAGCTCATGTTATTCATTATTTATTCCTTCATTTATTATAATCTATTATTTAATAATGGAACGTGCTGTAGTCTTCATGATTTCCTTTTCAATATTTTCTTTTGTTTTAGTTGTTTTCTTCTATTATTTTCTACACTGTATAGTGACAAATGATGATTTCTCAGCAGCATGGCTAGGGATGCCAAAAACATGACAATAGGCCCCCTAAGGCATAAAGGCAAACAAATGATTGGCATATAAGACAATCACTCATGAACCCCCACAGGCTCAAGTTCCTTAGATAACATCATATATCACCTGAATGAATCACTACCTTATAAGCCTATTGATGACTATTGCTTAAGGAACAGCCAATCAGTAATTGGCTATCAGAATGGCTCATGTTTTGGTTCCTTCACACACAGCCCACTTACTTCAATTCCCCTTCCCCACTCCTCTAGTTACAATGCAAGTAAATATTAATTTTATTTTTCAAATGGTGTAAGGCCTGTTAATTTAGCGCAGTGCAAAATTAACAGGCAGATCTAGTTAAGCATTACTGTTTATGTCCAAATCTTCTGTTGAACATTTGCAGTTTCTGGGAATCCACCTCGCCTTGATTTTATTTTCAGAACTGATTAAGGCAGAACTTACACCTAGACACATTTCATCTGCTCCCTGCAGCGGAAATCACATAAAAACAGCACTTAGCAAAATCAGACAGATTAATGTAGTCTCTCGCTGACTTCTTTCACTTGTCTAAAGCGACCAACTGTGTGAGTGGAGAAGTCTAACTGGTTAAATCGACGTCAATTTCTTTAATCATGTTCTATCCTTTTCATCTTTTTTTTCTATGTACTATCAGTGTGGAAGAAATTCTGTCACAGGCTTAGTGAGAGCAAGATAATGGAAATTGCTCTGGACAAAAAAACCTTAGGCGAGGTATGCCAGCCCTAGCGCTGCTTAGATGGCTTTAATTTGCTCACTTAACCCCAGGGCAGTTTTTCCAAAAAGCAACTCAGGCCCCAGCAATAATTCCCACTTGTCTGAGTATTTTACACGTACAGAACTATTGTGTTTAAAATGGAACTGTCAATAAATGCTGGAACTGTCAATAAAGATGTTGCAGATGTTGTTTTGGATGATTGCTCATATTAATATTTCTATGCAACTCCAGAAACTCCAGGCTTCTAATTCCAGGGTTTCCATTTATCAAAAAATAAAAAATGCATCATTGTTTGATCAACACCAGTTCCCATCTCTCCTTAGAATCGCTTTATTGGGGCAGTGCGGTGGCTCAGCAGTTAGCACTGCTGCCTTGTAGCACTGAGGTTCTGGACTCAATATCACCTTGGACTTCATCAGCATGAAGTTTGTATGTTCTCCCCACACTTGCAAGGGTTTCCTGCTGACACTCCAGCTTCCTCCCACAATCCAAAAACATACATCTGTGTGTGTGACAAAATAGGGAAAACTAGATTGTAAGCTCCATGGGGCAGGGACTGAAGTGAATGATGAATCTCTGTAAAGCACTGCGTAAATTAGTAGCACTATATAAGAATGAATAAATAATAATAATGAAATAATTAAAAGTTTTAAGAAGAGGCAGAATTAGCAATGTTTCAACATTTACGTAGTATAGTATAGTACCTGTTGAAATATTTGAGCTTTGGAGACAATTTTGTGATATTTTTGTAGAAACAATACTTTCAGGGGAGTAATGTTAAGCATTGCCACATTCATGTCTGATGGAAAGCTGTACTTGCAACTGTATCAACTGAAATCTCCCTCCAGGTCTCAATAAACGTATTATTTAGGGTGCTTGAGAATGCACTGCAGGTGGAAGGATGCCCCGGTGCAGATCTCAAACCAGGAGCCATGCAGAAATAGTTACATCACTGGATTTTGGAAATTACAACCATATGATCAACTACTTAATATAAGCACCCTAATATTCATCACCTACAATGTCATGTGTAAGACATGGTATATTGGCTTAAATATATATATTCTGTATATATATATATATATAAAGCAGATATATAATCTGCTGTAAAATGGTTTGATAATATTTCACATGGCAATGGAAATTATTCTTAATAATATCTTTTTAAATTACTCCATGAGAAGGAAACATTACAAAAGCTCTAAGTATCAAACAAAATGCAACACGAAAAGCATGACAAAAGTATATCAAACAAATCAAATAAATTATATCTAGCAGATCAAACATTAAGTGATATCCAGCAGATTAAACAATGCTGTCCCAGTGAGACAGGAGCACCAACGCTAAATTATGTTCCATTTACCTTAAGTGTGAGAATATTCCATGCAGTGCTGTGTGTATTCAAAAATTATGACTTGGTTTAGCCTTAAGTTCTGATACTTCAAACAGTATCCTGTGGAGCAAATGCAGCAATACGTCTCATACTGCAGTAATTTACTGTTTATTGGAACAAATATGTCAGGAAATACACTCACAATGTATAATGTTTGACTCATCTGTCATCATCTGGCCAAAATTCAACAAACTCTTCACCGTGAAGGTCTGCTTTTCTTATACAAACTAGAATAAAATCCTTTGTACAGTCCAGGCGATCAAGATTAGATTTTAATTGGTTGGCATAACAATATCTTACACAATATATTTTGCAAAACTGATTTGTAAGTGTAGATGCCTGTTGCAATGTTATCCCTTCCATCGCCTGTTGGTCCTCACCTCTGGGTTTCCTTAGGGCACTAAAGTTTGTCTTAATCTCTTATTAAATTGATATATCTAATAGATAGCAACACAGTTAGACTTAAAGGAAAAGTATATTGAAATAGTATACATACCTGATCAATCTAGCCGGAGTACACTAAGGGCCTAATTCACCATTGTGCGAAGTGAGCTGCAAAGCCTTCGGCTCACTTCGCAAATGGTATTATGCGCCCGCTGATGTCCTGCATGCTGACATCAGCGAGCGCATTAAAGGGATTCCAGTCCCGGCGAGGAGACTCAAGTGCTCTCGCCGAGACTGAAATTCCTTTAATGCACTCGCTGATGTCCGCGAGCAGGACATCAGCGGGCGCATAACACCATGTGCGAAGTGAGCCGAAGGAGTTATTGGTTCCTGCATTATGTTGTTCCCTAACAGCACAAGGCATCCATTTTGCTGTACTAGACTTCCCCCTACCTCTCCCAGACACTTACAGACTAGGGTCTGAGGCATGGGTTTTCATAGAGCTCTATGTGTATGCCCCTGTTCCACCTTAACTCTTTCATGTTTCACCCCAACTCCATTCAATTTGATCTTAACCCTGCTCCATTCTACCTTAAATCCTCCCAGAATACACCTGGTTCTTTCTTCCTGTGTGTTAAGTTTACCACTCCCCCAGCAGGGCATGAAGCGCATCATCAAACTCTGCCTCTGGGCCACTTTAATTAACCATTAGTTTTGCCAGATATGATTATCACACGTAAGATTATAATGAGCCATTGCTATTTTGTAAACATAAACAGTTTTTACTTCTAATTTAGCATGCAAATAAATTCCCCAAAGTGTTATATATAAATATTTTATAACACTGATAAGAATAATGGCATATCACCTCCTTTTAAACATCACTACACCATAAAGTATAAAGCCATGTAGAGAAAGCACTGCCATTGGTAACTGTACACCTTGCAGCCCTCTGCTGACTCCTGCTGGCACATTCCAATAAAGCAACTGCACAAATATGTGTGTAGGATAGCAATTAATAATTTTTCACTCTCCTAAGAGTAATTAAATGTTCAGTGGTATTATAAGGAAATGAAATGTTTCTAATCCATTTCCTTACTAAGGTAAGTGTTTATAGTGTTTAAATCACTAAAATCTATTGATATTTAGTATGTTAAACCCAGGGGTGCGGTAATAGCACTACCTACTGGAGTTACAGTAGATATTTTACATTATAGAAATATGAAATGTATCTATAAATATAGCTGGGAGGAGTAAACCCAAGTCTATATAAAGCTCTGTTCCTAGTGGGTTGCGGTCTTCAGTTCCAGGCCTAGGTGCAGGCTGGGGCTTAGCTACAGGGCCTCCGTCGCACAGGGTAGAGAATACCTACAGGTAGCCAATGGTGGCTGAGTTCCTGTGTCAGACCCTTTGTGAGAAGTTACGCCTTGATTTTATTAAAGAGACAATTCTTTTTCCACACTGCTTTTCCTAAGTTTACTGTCACGAGCGGTGGAGTGGACCCTCTGTACTACCTTGGGGTTTAGCTTAGGTACACTGCAAGGCGTGGAGTCTAAGGAGTCTCTGGTCTTCACTTTAACCTCTGCAAGGAGGTTCTGGTCCCGTAGATAGTTGCTAGTACTGGAAACCGTAGACTGTAACAGGAACAGGGATCAACTTAGGAAAAGCAATGTGAAAAAGGAACTGTCACTTTAATAAAATCACCAGGAAACAACTGAGACAGCAGACTGAAAATTATAGTCTTGGAAGTGCAGGAAGACTAATTATTAAAGGCTAGCAGGAACGCTTTAGAGACCTTAATAGCTGGAAGCTTAGGCACCGAATGCCCAAGCTCACAGTCTTTTAAATCTCCTGCTGCGTCTCAATGCAGTGGGAGCGCTCCCGACACTTGCGTGTCATGGGAGCGCGCCAGCAGCGTGCACGCTGCCGGCAGTACTTAAGGACCTGACAGGCGCGGCTCGTGCGCCCGGGAGCCCCTGCCAGGTATGAGACGGCGGCCACGCCTACCGTAACAAGTACCTCCATTTATTGTAGGATATTAATTATTGCCTTGATAATTTAAATGAATATGTCATTTCTGGTTGGGATCCCAGAGTTAATAAAAGCTGCTGTTTTGGAAGAAAAAAGGGGTCTTTGGGCTCCAGAGCCTCCACCAAGAGGATGGAAGGACTGTGTACACTGACACTGAATTAGTAGTCCCTAGTAAGAGATCACTTCAGAAGTGATAGTTATCCCTAGCTACAAAGGGTAGCTATTTCCACAACAAGGAGTGCAGTGGGTATAGAATACCCAGGTGTCATTGATGGAATGTCAGGCACCAAGAACAGGGTCTTAAAGTGATAGAGACCCAAGGTGGCAGTTCCTAAGGTCTGAAAACTAGAGTGTACCCTTGGAGAGAGAAGACACCCAGGTTGAGTTTGTCCCAAACAGGCACAGAACTACCAGAGTTGCCCAGTTGTTCTGACCACTGTGACCCCCAGCAGGCTCACGCCTGCCTGCTGCCTTCCCTCTCCAGATCAAGTGGTTTTATTTGAGGGAGGACACTGCAGGGAGACAGGGGAGAGGGGCGTCCAGGGGAGAGGGCACCTGTGCTGATCTTGCTAGTTGTACTACTGGTCCCAGGTACTGTCTCCATGATTTGAGATGCCCACACATATGCTAGAAAGTGGTGAGAGCTGCTCCTGCTCCTTGATTGACTATGGAAGGGTAACTATGCACAATATGTACTTTGTCCTACATGAAATTAAACTGTGTTATGAAGTTGCATGTGTGTGTTCCTATTGGATTCTCTAAATAAACTGTTCCATTTTAAGAACCTCTGGCACCCATCATTGTGTTTAAAGATACAGGCACTACTCCAATTGGTAAACAGGGTCTATCCCTGAGGTATTTGAGCTAGGTCTGGATGCATGTGACCTTGTAACGAATGAGTGCCCAAAATAGTATTGCATGTGTATATAAAATATGTACTGTACATATGACTGCTTTATATATTCTCTGGAAGATTAATTGACAGAGGAGATGTGAGGATAATCTGATATACTACCTACAGTTAAAGTGCACCTATGGTGTTTATTAAAGTGTACCTGTCACCTAAAGACTAATACTAATTTAGGATCTACTAATAAAATAAACGTTTTTGTAAATATATATGTATTTTAAAAAATTTACCTTTATACAGCATTTCTCTGTCATCTTCCCTGTCAGTCAGCCTTTTCTTTACCGAATCAGGTTGGGTGGGGCTAAATGATGATTGACATTATATCTCCTCCAATCAGATCCCTTAATCATGATCTCACAGGGATCTGATTGGAAGAGCTATAATGTCAATCATCATTTAGCCCCGCCCAACCTGATGCAGAAAGAAAGGTCAGGCTGACAGAGAAGATGAGGATCTTTCTTTATCTTTTACAGGGATCCTTCAGCCCCCTTGGGGAAGGCCCTGGGACTATAGACAAGCCTGGAGCAGGGCCAGGAACTAAAGACTTGCCTACTCCCTGAACACTTCTATTTATAGATGTGGGAATCTGCCTCCCAGTTATAGCAACAGGAATCATATTACTTCTATGTTAATACAAAACTCCACTAGGTGGTGCTATTGCCACATTAATAGCAATTACCTATTAAACCATACTTATGGCTAAACACTCTAAGTATATAATATTGGTAGGAAATGGAGTATAACCATTTCCATTTCCTACAACAGATCACCAAAATCTCACCAAAAATCTATATATTTACATAATTTTTGTTTTGCGGAAGATAATGGTCACTCCTAGTTTCTGAAATAAGATAACAATATTTTCAGGCATATTCAGGGGAATTCACCAACAGGGGCAAAATTTACTGAGTTTCTCAAAGTTTAGTAACCCACAGCAACCAATCAGTGATTGGATTTCAAAATCCTAGCTTCC